>JAVXUP010002619.1:0-119048 GCA_033070095.1 Escallonia herrerae | reverse complement strand
AGCTCACTCCCTTTTTTCTTCCCTTCTGCAAGAAATAATCATCAGTAAGATTTCGGAACGAACGAGCTTGATTCCGAAATAGCTTAATGCTTTCATTATGTGTTTATTTAAGCCTTGTGAGGGAACCAATGTATAATGTACTTTACATTTGTTTTGTGATGAGAGCGGTTTGCTAAGACAATTGAGTTATTGTAGAGCTCTGATATGGATGTTGTTGGGTTTCTTTAGTGGTATTAAATTGATTAGATATTTGAGGATTTGATCGGTTAACGCTTCAGAAATTCTGGGGTGATACAGTTGGTATCAGAGATTAGGCTTTTGATTTTGTAGACTTAGAAGCTTATATTAGGGAAACTTTATTGAGTGGTTGGAAAATTTTGGAAGGGAATCAAGTGACTTTAGTTAATGATAGGGTAGTTATATACATTTTGACTTGAACGATAGAATATTTATGATGTGTGTATTCTGTTACTGTAGGATATGGCTGGGGTACCAAATGACGCACAGCTCGGTATCGGAGGATGGATATAAGACGATGAATTTGAGGAGGACCCAGAGAGATACGGAGGAAGACCCTGAGGAGGAAGGTCCGAAAATAGAGACCCCACAGTGATCAAACTGGAAGGGACGATCGAGCTTGAATTTCAGAATAGTTTATATTTTCATTATTTGTTTATTTGAGCCTTGTTAGGGAACTGTTATGTAATTTGATAAATTAAGTACTTTATAATTGTTTGTGTGATAGGAATGGTTTGTTAACGCAAGTTGATGGATTTTAGTGCTGTGGTATGAATGTTGTTAGGCATTTGTAGTGGAAATGAATAAACTTGGACAATTGAGGATTTGATGGATTGATCCGTTAATACTCTAAAAATTTCAGGATGTTAGACTTTGCATACACGTGATGCAGACGGATTCGTCATTGCCCATCAAAACACCAACCGTCGGCGCACCTGAAGTTCATCAAAAGGAGGAAGGTGGCCTTGCCTCCCCCGGAGGAGTGGCTTTGGCCTTGGCCACCCCTAGGGTCGGCCTCGGCCTCCCCAGGGTTGGCCATGGCCTTCCCCAAAATCCTTGGCTCTGCCCCCTTTTGAGCACACTGTTTCGAACCATATTTTGTGCTTCCGCGAAGCCCACCAACACGTACACACCAACCTCGTGACGTCCGTCATCCGATGTCCACCACCGTGCATCGCCCTTGTGACGTTCGTTGCTCAAAGTCGCGCGCTACCACCGAATGACCCTTCGCCGACAAACACTGTATCGCCATTCTCAACTTTGTCATTACTACATATTGCATTCATTATTTTGGTATAACAGGAACACCCAACTCATGTCCCGTCTCCGGGACACCCGACGCGCGCCCATGTGCTGTCTCCGCGACGTTCGTCGCCGAGCCCTTGCACCATTCTCATGATGCGTGCCTTTGGCACTGAGTATTGCTCCACAACGTTCGTTGCCGCGCCTGCGCCATTATCATGATGCATACCCCCAGCACCAAGTATTGTTCAGCGACGTTCGTCACCGCGCCCGTGCACCACTATCATGATGCGTGTCCCCAACACGAAGTATTGCTCCGTGACATTCGTAGCCGCGCCCTTGTGCCATTCTCATGATGCGTGCCCTCGACACCGAGTATTGCTCTGCGACGTTCGTCGCCGCACCCCTGCGCCATTCACATGATGCGTGCCCCGACACCAACTATTGCTCCGTGACGTTCGTCGTCGTGCCCTGCGCCATTCTCATAATGCGTGCCCCTGGCACCAGTATTGCTCCGCGACGTTCGTCGCCGTGCCCGTGCGCCATTATCATGATGGTGCCCCCGACACCAGTATTGCTCCACGACGTTCGTCGCCGCGCCCGTGCGCCACTTCCATAACATGTGCCCCCGGCATCAGGTGTTGTCTCTGTGACGTTCGTCGCCGTGCCCATGCACCACGATCATGTTACATACTTCGGGGCTCCGTTTGTAGTGCTCCGGATGAGGACCCCTCGCAGTGGGATGGACTCGTTACCACAAAGTCATCACTGCCACGGCATGGGCTCGTTACCACAAAGCCATCGCCGTCACAATCACGGGGGGCTCCGTTCGTAGTGCTCTGGCACAAGGACCCCTCGCAGCGGGATGGACTCGTTACCACAAAGTCATCGCCACCACGGGATGGGCTCGTTACCACAAAGCCATCACCGTCACAATCACGGGGGCTCCGTTCGTAGTGCTCTGGCACGAGGACCCCTCGCAGCGGGATGGACTCCTTACCACAAAGTCATCGCCGCCACGGGATGGGCTCGTTACCATAAAGCCATCGCCGTCACAATCACGGGGGGCTCCGTTCGTAGTGCTCCGGCACGAGGACCCCTCGCAGCGGGATGGACTCGTTACCACAAAGTCATCGCCGCCACGGGATGGGCTCGTTACCACAAAGCCATCGCCGTCATAATCACGGGGGGCTCCGTTCGTAGTGCTCCAGCACGAGGACCCTTCGCAGCGGGATAGGCTCGTTACCACAAAGCTATCGCCGCCTGGGGTGACTTGCATGACACTAGGCACTGAGCTGCGACCACGTCCACTCACGTTACCGGTGATCGTTGGCGCCCCCAGGACGATGACCCCCGGGTCACTCCGAGACGGGAGCAGGTCTTTGGAGGGCATCGCGCCTAGTCCGCCTGGCAGTTGGTCACAGGGGCAACCCTCGCCGCTGTCAGGTTCTCTGCGCGTCTCTTGACGCACCTGTGGGATTCAGTAAGGGCTTGGACCGGTGGCTGGGGCAACGGGCTTACTCTGATCATGCTACCGCGGTGTGGTCAGTCTTCTCAGACAGGTAGAGCGACGCTGTATGGGGCGAGGCAGTGCGAATTTGGGAACCGGCAGTCCAACGGAGAACCGGTATTTGGGACCCCTGGTGACGTGTCACTCCCAGGGGACGACATGTGGCATTTTATGACATAAGCATACTATTTACTATAAATAGTGGACTTTTGGACTCATTCTGGACAGAATTCTCTCATTTGACAAAAATCACTTTCTCACTCTAGAACTTGAGAGCTCTTGGATTCTAGAGAGAGATACATTTTTCTCGTGACTTTGGACATAACATCGACCGTGACATTGGACCTCAACTTGGACCTTAGCTTGGATCATTGACTGCAGGCCTTGTTCGCCTCAGCCTCGTCTCCACAGCACTGCCACTCCTCACGGCCTGTCTGGGAAGCCTTGCTTTCTGCCCTTACTCCGTCCTTACTGTCTCTCACTGTATACATCTGGCAGCTGACACGGACTGCGTCCCTTGTGGCACCTCCACGTAGTACGAACCCACTTTCCTTGGCATCATTTTGGCGACTCTTTGGGGAGGTGAGCATCGTACTGCAGTCTGCCTGTGCACCTCTTTTCATCATGCCTGTACAACGAAGAGCTACGAGGACTACCAGCCAAGGCCTCGCCACCACTGTGCGAGAAGAAACCCACGTCGAAGACCAAGAAGAGACAAGTACCACACCTGTCCAAGATCAACCCCTAGTCGCTGCACCTGAGGTGCAAGGACTCGTCAATGCAGCCATGCAGCAGTTCACTCCTACCATAGCCAACCTACAGGAGTCGCAGACCACTCTGATGTCCGCCATTATGGAAATGCAAAAATCCATACAGGCGTTGGCCTCGCAACGCTCCACCGCACCGATCCAGCCTCAAGGACCTGGGCTGGCCCTCGACACCGCTCAGGCCCCAGTGTCGCGACCGCCGCCGCCTCGATCAGCTAGACCCTTGGCGGTAGGACTCGCGACATCTTCTACCCATGCCAGACACACCGCTCTCTACAGTGCCATCCCGAAGACCTCAAGCAGATCTCAAACCCGTGCTACAACAGATCCATCCTGTCATTGTACCCCAGCATGCACCGACACGGAGTTCCTTTGAAACACATGACTCAATTGAGATGAAGCCTAACCCTTACCCAGCCGAGCAACATCAAACGACACATGTCTCGCCCACCCACCCATGCCCATATACAACTGCCACCGCCAGCCCTTCTCATATATCAACCATCTGTTGCACCTGCCCACCACCTTGCCCCATCTGGGGGCTGGGGCTCGCGGCGTCCCAGCCAGCCACCACCCTTTGACTGTCCATGAAGACCCACCTCCTAACTATGTCACCCGTTCGACTTGGAAGTACTCATGCATCGCTTGTCACAACACTCCACACCCGACTCCTCTGCCAACCTGACAGGCCATGCCCCCTACGCCAGTGACATCGCCATCACACCCTACCCCCCAAAGTATAAGCAGCCCACCTTTGTGCTCTTCAACGGACGCGAGGGCAACGCCCGTGAGCACTTGACAAGATTTGCAGGATCATTGGAACAGTATGGTCCGGGAGACAGTTTGAAGTTGAGAGAATTTCACAAGTCCCTCACAGGCCTGGCTTATACTTGGTATCACCAGATCCCTGCGGGGACTGTCCATGCATGGAACGACATGGTTCGGCTATTCCTAGACAAATTCCATTACGAGGCTGAACGCATCACTATCGTTGACATTGCCAGCATCCACCAGAATCAAGGGGAGGACTTGAACAAGTACGTGCACCGTTTCCATCTCAAATGCCTCGAGTGCACGGACTTCAGCAAGGACGAGACCCTAGTACCCATATGCATCAAGAACATGAGCGATGTATATCGGGTACACATTGAGAACCTACAGTTGAGGTCATGGGGACACCTCAAGGAAGCAGCCCGCCGCACTTATGAGTCGGTTGGCCCAGTCAAGCCATGGAAGCCCCGTCCGCAGAATGCACTATTGGCCACGGCCGAACCATCTGGAGCTCTACCCCACAACAACCACAACAACAACACTAGTAACAACAACCGCAACCCCTACAAGCGTCAGTTCCAAGAAGGGGACCGGTGCCCCGACAAAAGGAGGCAGCGAGAGCCTGCCCCCAAGTACCCATGTGATTTGAACACGGTGAAAGAGCTTTTGGCAGAATGGGTAAACAATGACAATAACTTTCAACTGCCGCCGATGAAAGCCAATGTCACAGAAGCGGACAAAGCCCAACCTAACTACTGCCCTTACCACCGCGCCGTCGACCATCATCTCAAAAACTGTAATGGGCTGCAAGATATCTTTGCAAGGAAGGTCGCGGCAGGCGACCTGCAGCTCTGAAAGAACAATGACGTACGTCGACAGCCTTACCCACCGCACAACAACAATAGAGAGCATCAAGTACTCATGGCCATCACCGACCATGTTGAACCTATCATCACCGAAGCCTCTACGGAGGCCATCCCGATGGTCGTACCATGTGTGCAGCCAGCTACCCAACCACAGTCCTCGGTGGGCCAAATGACAAAGATCAAAGGATTTTTTGATGAAATGGGGTTTTCACCCGCCGCAAGAACTTACTTATCCAGCTGCCTGATTGAGGTCACCACAGGCCTCGGCCCCGAGTGCTTCGCTCAAGCCGAGCTGCGACACATCCCCTCTTCCGCATTGCTTTTCTCGGACGAGGACCCGCCACCAGTCGAACAGCATAACGGGCCCTTATTTTTGGAATGTACCGTTAATGGCACGGGCTTTCGCCGTGCCTTGGTAGACTGCGGAGCTTCTGTCAACATCATGCCCCTTGTTACCTTGCAACGAGCTGGCATCCCCACAAGGAAAATCATACGAGACCCAATCAAAATTACAGGCTTTGGGAACGGTCACCAATCAACCTTGGGCCATATCACTGTCGACCTTATGGTCGGGTCCGTACGTCGTGACACCACTTTCCACGTGATGGACAGCGAGCCCGCATTCCACATCCTACTCGGCCGACCATGGATTCACATCAACAAGGTTGTGCCCTCAACGTACCATCAGTGTGTCAAACTGGTGGCCGGTCCTATGGGACACGAGGTAGCAGTGACAATACCAGCCACGAAGGCTCCGTTCGAGTGCGCGAAATCATACTTCGCCGAGGCCTCCTTCTTCACCGAGCTTGCCGAGGATGGTGAGAACGCTGCTCACATCCATTCTACAAAGCTGCCAAATTGGGATGAACTATGTGGCAACAAACCTCCCAAGTCCAAAACAAAGAAGGGCAGCAAGAACGAAGCATCAACCTCAGCCATACCACCTACTGCCAAGGCCAACTCCCCTCCTGCATCCCCCAAGTCTAAGAAGCACAAGCCTGAGCCAACCTTCCAACGCATCGTCAAAGATGGTAAAGTGATCTACCAGTTATGATGGTGTGCGGGGGCTCCAGGTGGTCCCTCATCTGACCCCCTCGACCCCGACCCACTTGAGGAGACTGAATGGTGCTGCACGGCCGAGCATTGCCCGCCAGATCCTGACCTCACCCCCGGCGCAGCACCACCTTGCTATGAAGACGGCCCTCGACCACAGGCCGAAGATCTTGAAGAAATCAACCTGGCCGACCTGGGCAAAGAACCACGGCACACTTACATCGGCACAAAACTCGCCCCGGCCGAAGAGAGGAATTGGTTTCCCTCCTTCGCGAATATCGCGATGTCTTGGCATGGACTTACAATGAGATGCCCAGACTGGATCCCGCCTTAGTCACACACCATCTCAACATTGCTACCGGATCCATCCCTATCCGACAACACTCGCGGACCTTCCGCCCGAGCTCGAGTTGAAGATCAAACAAGAGATTGAACGCCTCCTGCAGGCAGGCTTCATTGAACCTATCACTCACCCAATTTGGCTGGCTAATGTCGTCCCTGTGCAAAAGAAGAATGGCCAAGTCCGCATTTGTATTGACTTTCGGGACTTGAACAAGGCGTGCCCCAAAGACGAGTTTCCACTACCTAACATCGACATGCTTACGGAGGCCGCCGCCGGACATGAAACCTTATCTTTCATGGATGGTTTCGCAGGCTATAATCAAATTCGCATGAACCCCGACGACAGCGCCAAGACAGCCTTCCGCACTCCTATGGGTAACTTTTGTTGGAAAGTCATGCCTTTCGGTCTCAAAAACGCGGGTGCTACATATCAAAGGGCAATGACAGCAATCTTCCACGACATGATACACCGCACAGTGGAAGACTACGTCGACGATCTTATTATCAAATCCAAGAAGGAAAGTGATCACCTCACTGACCTTCGAGCAGTCTTTGACCGTTGCCGCCAGTACAACATGCGGATGAATCCATTGAAGTGTGCATTCGGCGTCTCCTCTGGTAAGTTCCTCGGCTTTTTGGTCAGTCGACAGGGCATCGACGTTGACCCTTCCAAAGCCGCCTCCATCCAAGAAATGCCTCCCCCAAGAACACAAAACAACTGAAGAGCTTCCTCGGCAAGGTCTCTTACCTCCGACGCTTCATACCTGCATTGGCTGAGCTCATTACTCCCTTTCAGCATCTAACGTGCAAGAGCGCACCGTGGAGTTGGGGTATGCCCCAACAGCAAGCCTTCGATCAAATCAAGATGGTCCTTATGTCGCCACAGACCATGGTAGTACCCCGACAAGGTATACCACTCTTACTCTACTTGACCTCCACGCCCAGGTCCATAGGGGCGTTGCTTGCCCAAGAGGTGGATGGGGTGGAGCGTCCAGTCTATTATCTCAGTCGGTCGATCAGGGGACCCGAAGCCAATTATTCCGAGATCGAGAAGCATTGCCTAGCGTTGGTATACGCCTCGCAGAAATTTAGACATTACTTTTTGGCACACCAGATCACACTCGTCACTAAGGCTGATCCACTACGGTACATGCTTACACGCCCTGCCCTATCTGGCCGTCTTACCCGCTGGTTGTTGCTCTTGGCTGAGTTCGGCCTATCTATCAAAAACCCTACAGCTCTACGGAGCCAAGCACTTGCCGACCTCTTGGCCTTCTTTCCGCGCCAACAATACGAGCCGACCTCGGTCCAATTGCCTGGGGAGGAGACTGCCCTGATTTTTGACATCGATGAATTATGGATGCTTGAGTTCGATGGCTCAGCCACTAGCAAAGGTCCCAATGGAGCTCCCCTCCGGCAAGGGGGTGCCGGCATAGTCCTTCAAAATTCAGAGGGTGTTACCACATCCCTATCCTTCAAGCTCGCATTCCCGGTATCTAACAATGAAGCTGAGTATGAGGCACTTGTCATTGGCCTCATGCTGGCTACCAGTATGGGGGCTAAGTCATTATGCGTGAAAGGAGACTCGAACTTGATCATGAAGCAGGCCGACGGGGAGTTTGCAGTCAAGGAGCCAGCCTTGGCACCTTATCGTGCCTTGGTGCAACACTTGGAAGGAAGACTTGGCCATATCCAGTATGAACATCACAACAGGTGCCACAACAGACATGCAGACAGCTTGGCCACGATCGCGTCGAAGATGGAGGTTGATGGTGAGCAGCGAATGCTAACCATCATCAAAAGAACGGAACCATGCACAACATTGAACCTAGTCCAGAAGGACATTACTGCAGAGGATTGGAGGCAGCCGATCGTCGACCAACTTAAGGCGCCATCTCTTGCTTATGCCTCTACCCTTACAGACTTTTTGATGTTGGGAGATGTCTTGTATAGACGATGTCCCGGAGGCACTCTAGCCAGGTGTTTGGCCTCAGAAGAAGCAAAGCACAAATTACAGCTCGGCCATCAGAAGTGTTGTGGCCTCGACGGTCCCCCTCTATACCGTCGCCTCCAGCGTATGGGCCTCTATTGGCCATCCATGGCCAAGGATGCCTCAGATATACAAAGGGACTGTCCCGAGTGCTTGTATGCACCGAACAATGCGGAAGCTCTTGTCATTAACGTCGAAGGTGACTGGCACCAGCCTTTCATCCAGTACTTATCCCACAGGGTTCTACCAGCTCAGCACGATCTATCAAGCTCAAGTCAGTCAAGTATTTCGTGACGGAAGGCAAGTTATTTTGCAAGGGATTTTCGGGACGCACCCTGCGATGCTTGCAGGGTGCCCAAGCAGTCGAGGTGATTAACGAAGTACACAATGGTGATTGCGGTGAGCATCAAGGCTCTCAGAAGCTGTATGCAGAATTGCTAAGGTTGGGGTACTACTGGCCGACTACAACACTGTCAATCCTGCCAGAGACACGCTGACAGAATGCACACACCGGCGTCCGACCTCAGCATGATTTTGGCCCCTTGGCCATTTCACTCTTGGGCTCTCGACCTCATAGGCCCTATCCACCCAACATCACGGGGTCACACTTGGATTATGGTCGCAACGGAACGTTTCACAAAGTGGGTCGAAGCCATACCTCTACGACGAGCCACGAGAGGCGCCATTGCCAACTTCTTGCGCGATCACATCGTTTGTCGCTTTGGTATCCCCCGGTGTATCATATCTGACAACGGCACGCCATTCATCAACAGGGATGTCCGAGCTTTCATGGAAGGATACAACATCAACCACGCTACATCCACGCCTTACTACCCACAAGGAAATGGTCAAGCTGAAGCTTCTAACAAGACTCTACTACGGGTATTGTCACGAATGGTCCATGATGCGAGTGGTTCATGGTCTGAAAAGCTAAGCCTTGCACTTTGGGCTTATCGAACCTCCAAGCACACAGCAACAAAGGCCACACCCTTTTCCCTTGTCTACGGGGACGAGTGTGTGGTACCAGCCGAGATTGCGGTCGCGTCAGCCAGACTCTCCCTAAGCAGTGGGCTTGGGGAGGAAGAAACCAGAATGACAGCCCTTGAAGGACTTGATGAAAAGAGAGCCAATGCCTTGCGCCGTATGAAGAAGTACCACGAACAACTCACTAAGGCATATGGAAAGACTGTGAAGCAACGGACATTCGTCGAGGGCGACCTTGTTCTCCAAGCCGCCAAACATATACGCGCCAACATGTCAGCCCCCAAGTTCACACCAAATTGGGAAGGACCACTTGAAGAAGTATCAACGGCCATTATTGGAAGAAGTATTATGCCTGACCAGCTGCAGATCATTCCCCCAGCCCTACCCGCCCAAAGCTTAGAACATCCACACACATAGCATTTTTTTTGTATATGCACACCTGTTTATGACTTGTAACTTTTGCTGATTATTACAAGTTCTTACTTTACTCATGTAATGGCATTTTGGCCTAAATACTATCAATGCAAAGATCATTTACTCGCCTCAACTACTGTATGTAATGCACTCTTTCATTTACACATCGTTCACTAAGTCGCTTGCTATGGGCGGGGAGGGGGAACCACAACGGGAAGACACCACATGCAAGACATACAAGCACATCAAAAGCTAAGCATCATCTCACAACAAACACAGGTACAAAATAACCACATGACTACAATATCCATATCAACCAAATGAGTACAAGCCAATGGTTCGGGGGGCCACTACTGACCCCATGTCTACTAAAATAAGAAAAGTGCAAAGTACAAGAGATCTAATGTAAAGGGGCAAGCAAGGCACAAATAGGATCGGAAGTGTACGCCTCCAACGTCTGCCGCTACGCCTGAAGATCTGACCATCTACTATCCCACTCAGCTCGTCGAACCTCTGTCTCGGTCAGCCGTCTCTCTGCCTCTGCAAGCTGGGCGCACAGCCCCTCCACCTCCTCAGTCACTGCAGCCATCTCGGTATCAAGCACGCGTCTCTGACCCTGCAACGCGGCCTCCTGAACACTGATGAGAGCCAACTCCACCGCTGCCTCAGCACTCTGGCCTCTCGATCTGATATAGTCTGCCAGCCAGTCCAACTGGAAGCCGAGAGCTGTAAAGGATACAAGCTCTGAAAGATACTGTGATATAACCGCTGGAGTCCAACCCAAAATCGACACCGCACCAAGGGTAGCAAACCAATCCACGAGGGCTGTGTACATCGCCCTCGAGAATATAGCACCACGAATGAGGGCAGAATCAACAAATGTCTCTGGGTGCCTCGCCCTGATCATCTCCAATCGGCGTACTACTGCATCCGATAACTCCACACCATCCCAGGGGATCGCGTCTGCCCCGCCGACAGGAAACCTACCACTGGCAGCGCCAACCTCTGCGATACCACCACCGGTCGACTGCGCATCAACCGCACCAGAGTGCATCGACAACAGTATATCACCAGCATCTGCTACCGAGCCTGACAATGTCTCAAGAACAGGCCCCGCTACGGGTGGAACATGTACCTCAGGCTGTGGGGCAAACCCGCAGTAGGTGTGTGTGCAGCAGCAAAAACATGATGAACTCCAGACGGAGCGTCTGGCTCCCTGACCGTCCACCAATCCGACCCCTCGAACATGTGGGAACCGTCCATCTGACCACCCAACGGGGACTCGACTGCCTCAACTAGTACGGGTGACGGACTCGGACGACTGACTGGCTCTGCCACATACTCGGCTGCATGCTCTGCTGCCACGGCCCCCTCAACAGCATCAGTGTCCATAGGACGGACCTCATCAACAGTCTCAGCACATGGCTCATCGACCCCACGGGTCCCCTCAGCAGCACCAGCACCCGTCTCACCATACTCATGGAAATCATCAGCAGTCTCGACGCCTATCTCGTTGGCCTCATTGGCCGCCTCTACGTCCGTACCATCGGTCTCACCAGGTGTCTCAGCATCCATGCCTCTGAACTCGTCAGTCTCTGCCTCGGTATCCTCAGTTGTACCGTACGACTCGGCATCCAAATCATCATCAAGCTCCTGACAAAAAAAATAAAAAGGGGAAGAAAGATCTTAGCACATGACTAACACAGTGATCGGCAACTATGAAATAAAAGCAAAACAAAAAATGGTAATACTAACCTCAGAGTCAGAATACTCTGATACCTCCCGCGGCCTCTTTGGCCCGTGCCTATAGCCCGCTGAAGGACCCATGCCGCCACGCTGCGCACTCTCCATCATTCCCACTCTCGCTGACCAGAGGGGACCCTTGCCGGCTCCCAGCATCCTAGGCACGTGGGCTGGCGAGGGCACATGTACGGCAATACCTCTACCACCGCTGCCCCGGGGTCTCGTGTCACCTCGTCTGCCATGACTGCCCCTAGCTGCATTAGCCTCAGGAACACCTGTGATCAGTGCGGTCATACCAGACTGCTTCGCCACCTGCAGCGACACCAAGCCCAATCCTCTGTCACCAACAAAGACATCGACTGTTGCCTGTCAGTTGGCCCCTACACCAACCACTCGAACCACGTAGTCCGAACCCTCTCCCACCAACAAGCATAAGCAGCTGTGACCACCCCTGTGGACAACGAACCAGGCCTCCTCCACTCGTCCATCGAGGTCGGCTATGAACATCCCCTCCTCCGCAAAGTATACCGGAAAGCCGTATCAACATCCCAAGGTCAAGAATAACCGCAAGGGGGCTCCAGATCATAGCCGAAGGAGAGAGACAAGCGGTCAGGATTATAGCGTGCAACATAATACTGACACACAGCCAGCTTCCCGCGGTCATCAGTCAGTACTGGAATCCATCCAGGAAAAAAGGCTACCAGCAGCGATATCTCGAGGTCTGTCAGGTCGTCTCTGCTGTGTAACTGTGAATCGATATCCCGCAGTTGCATCCAAGGCGGAGTCCCATACGAAGAATGCATGTTGACATACAGACGGCTAAGGCAAGCGTCTCGTATGTCAAACACTTGCGATAGCTCGCATGCAGGCCTCTTGCCACCGGCCCACGCATATACTCGTCCTCTTGCATACCACTTAGCTACCAGCATTGACTTCCCCGAAAGCGTCACCATCCCCTTCCTCGGGCACGGATGTACCTTCGGATACCCCAAAGGCCTATACTCTACATAGCACTCTAACAGATACCTTTATAAGAACATCCAGTTGACATAGGTCAACACCTGATACCGCCCATACGATCTCTGCATATCGTTTCGCAAACTAGTCTAGACGCGAGTACAGGTACCTAAATATATTAGCGCCAACCCAACACGTTTGTTTGTGGCCATCCGCACTACTAACGGGAAGACCTTCTGGGCAATACCGTCCTCGGGTGTCCCCTCAAACACAAACCTACAAGTACATAAATGCGACACACATCACGACCGCCCCACCCTAGCATGATATGCAACACGACACATAACAACATGCTACGCTACTCTTCTTCCTTCTTAAGATGGAATTTTTTTTTCTAAGTATAGAAATCAATATACTACATGTACAAGAGCAATGATATGTAGCATACGACTAATGCAAAGATCAAAGTAACAGGACAGCGTACCTCGAGAGAAGCATGGCAAGGAAGGCGGCTAGCTCGTATCTCTCGTCCCTGTAGGCATGACCACTGTGGAAGTCGTCATCCGACATCAACCTCTGCCCGGGCCACATGACCACTGTGCCATAGAAATGCTGAACCCACCTGCTATATGTGCACTTACGGTTCAATCTCATCTCTTGCAGAAAATCAATCAACGCCTTGACTGCCAGGCATTCCTCCATTGTCAACCTCAGTGCGTGGGCATCCTCTGTCCGGTGCATCGATAGGCCGGTCAACATCATGACGTCCAGCAACGTCGGACTAATTTCCCCGAACTCTGTAATGAAGGTATGAGTCTGTGAGCTCCATCTCAAAAGTAGTAGTGTGAGGCCACTAATGTCCCTGCCCGGCTCGACACTCTTGTACGTCACCTCAATCGCTACCACTAGCCCGAGCACCTCCAACCTCTCCCTCCAAGCCTCGTGCCCCATCATGTATGCACATCAGAAACTCCAACCCACAGGCATGGTATTGTGGCCCTTAAACATCACAGGCGACCACGGAATGTCCTTTCGCTCGGCCAACAAACCAGGAACGTACCGCGACGACATCACCGGAGCAACCTCGAAGCTTGGCGCACGGACATACGGTGAAGGGACCATGGAGCCATCACGCATCGATGCAAAGCTCCAAGGCGCTGAAAACACGTCAGCAGACACCCGTCATGCCAGCTCCCTTCACAGCCCCTCGGGGGGACACCCGGGCACCGCACCCTTCGCGGTCAGTAATGCGTTGCTATGGCTTGGAGTCTGATCAAAGCTCTTCCGCCCGTCATCGTCGAAACCCAAAGGCACACCCGATGCATCGGCCAACACCGGTACGTCCTCATCATCGTCATCAAGCACATCACCCCATGGCAACTGCGAATGCCCACTCGCCCCGTTTTGACGCCGTGCACTTTACTTCTTCCTTGACTTCTTTCGCGCCCTATCACCCATCACCTCATCGGCTTCAGCACCGTCAGCCTTGGCCCCCACGGCCTTGGTCCGGTCGGCCTTAGCCTCCTTCCTTCTCTCTTCTTTTTTCCTTTTTTCTTCTTCCTTTCTTCTTCTCCTTTCTTCCTTCTCATCCTCCCTTTTTCTTTCTCTTTCTTCCCTTTCTTCCTCCCTCATTTTCCTCCTCTCCTCCCTCCCTTCCTCTCCCTTCTCCCTTCCCCCTTCCCCAACCGCGTCGCACCCTCGCCCTGCCTCGGCCTCGCCCAAGTGGCCTTGGTAGGCCTCGGCCTCATGGCCTCTGTGGGCCTCGGCCACTCGGTTGGCTGGCCTTGCCCCCTTTCCCCCTTCCCCCTACTCCCTCCCCCTTCCTCCCTTCCCCACATCGGCCTCGGCCCTTTGATGTGCCTCGGCCGAGGCCGAGGTTCCTCCTTGGAGCCTTCCTCCTCTTCCACCTCTTCCCCCCATAGCTCTTATCTTCATGCATCCTTCTTGCTTCTTGGGTGGTCTTCAACCCATGGGTCTTCAAGTCCTTCCTTCTCTCCTTCTTCTCCTCTCCTCTCTTTCTTTCCTATCTTCTCTCTATTTTTTTGGTTAAGTTTTTCTCCCTCCCTCTCCCAAGTCTTGAAAGTTCAAGACTCTACCTAACTTTGCCCCCAAAACTTTCTAACACCATTCAAATTCTAAAGTTTCCCCCCAAAACCCTCAACAACTCTTTTTAGCGCTCCTTGTTTTGGCGCTAACTCCTTTCTTTCGCACTTTCTTTTTTCAAAGTAATACCATCATTTTATGTTCATAATTTTAAGCCGCTATCTTTTTTTCGCATAAACCCATTTCCGGATAAATTCTTTTTTCGCACTATTTCTTTTTTTCTTTCATTCTCATGCTAACGCTAACGGAAGCGCATGCTTCATTTTTTTTGCCGCTCCTTTTTTTCTCTCGATATCGCTGTCACGCTATGCACGCTACCGCATTGTTTTGCAAAAAGAAATCAATCACAAAATCACAAATTTCAAGGAAACCTCTGCTCCCTCATGTCTTTCGTTACTATAGCGCCTATTCCTCAAGATTCGACCCCTGTAATTTTTTTCAAAGACTGACGCTTATGCGTGCGGCGCCCACTTGGGTCGGCCCTCCGCGCACACCACATGCAGGGGGCTTATGTTCCCAACCTATTCTGGTCAGACCCAATGGCCCACTAGGGGTCCCACTTCACGCAGACATGTCAACCTAGTCAATGGTCAAATTTCCAGCGCATCAAACCGATCAACGCGCGCACGCTCAAGTCACGGGTGTTTTTCGCTTCATGCGCCTTGTGCGTGACTAAGGTGCCAATTATTACACATTAGCGTGACTCACGAGAGCACGATTGTCACGCCGAGACCACCCAAACACCTTTTCACCAAAAATATCGGCCGATGGCACAGCCAGAGCGATGGCGTCAAGAGGCAAAGGCCTTGGACAACCCCTTGGGGTTGGCCTCGGCCTCCCCCAAGGCCATGGGGTCGGCCTCGGCCTCCATGGGGGGGTGGCCTTGGCCTTTCCCTCCAGTTGTTCCCTCTTCGCGCAAGGTCCTTTTTGTGCTTTGTTCGCTTTGTACACTTCCCATGTGACTTTGGCACCTTGTTCGTCATGTGGGTACGACTCACGGCAGCACGCTCGTAGTAATGCAACTCCCGAATTCGTCATTGCCCATCAAAACACCAACTGTTGGCGCGCCCGAAGTTCATCAAAAGGAGGAAGGTGGCCTTGGCCCCCCCTCCCGGAGGAGTGGCTTTGGCCTTGGCCACCCTTAGGGTCTGCCTCGGCCTCCCCAGGGGGTTGGCCTTGGCCTTCCCCCAAAATCCCCGGCTCTGCCCGCTTTTTTTTAGCACAATGTTCTGAACCACATTTCGTGCTTCCACGAAGCCCACCAACATGCACACACCAACCTCATGACGTGCGTCATACGACGTCCGCGATCGTGCGTTGCCCTTGCGACATTCGTCGCTCAAAGTCGCGCGCTACCGCCGAATGACCCGTCGCCGACAAACCCCGTATAGTCATTCTCAACTTTGTCATTACTACATATTGCATTCATTGTTTTGGTGTAATAGGCACACCCAACTCACGTCCCGTCTCTGGGACACCCGACGCGTGCCCGTTCGTTGTCTCCATGATGTTCGTCACCGCGACCCTGCGCCATTCTCATGATGCTTGCCCCGACACCGAGTATTGCTCCACGACGTTCGTCGCCGTGCCCCTGTGCCATTCTCATGATGCGTGCCCCCGGCACCAAGTATTGCTCCACGATGTTCGTCGCCGCGCCCATGCACCATTATCATGATGCGTGCCCCTGACACCAAGTATTGCTCCGCGACATTCGTCGCCGCGCCCCTGCGCCAATCTCATGATGCTTTCCCCCGGCACCAAGTATTGCACCACAACATTCGTCGCCACGCCTGTGCGCAATTCTCATGATGCGTACCCCCAGCACCGAGTATTGCTTCCCGACGTTCGTCGCCGTGCCCGTGTGCTATTATCATGATACATGCTCCCGACACCGAGTATTGCTCCGCAAAGTTCGTCACCGCTCCCATGCGCCATTATCGTGATACGTGCCTCTGGCACCTGGTATTGCTCCGCGACATACGTCTCCGCGCCCGTGCGCCACTTCCATAACATGTGCCCCCAGCACCAGGTGTTGTCTCCGCGACATTCGTCGCCGCGCCCATGCACCACGATCATGTTACATACTTTCGGGGGGCTCCATTCGTAGTACTCCGACACGAGGACCCATCATAACAGGATGGACTCGTTACCATAAAGTCATCGTCGCCACGGGATGGGCTCGTTACCATAAAGCCATCGCCGTCACAATCACGTGGGGCTCCGTTGGTAGTGCTCCGGCACGAAGACCCCTCATAGCGGGATGGACTCATTACCAAAAAGTCATCACCGCCATGGGATGGGCTCGTTACCACAAAGGTATCGCCGTCATAATGACGGAGGCTTCGTTCGTAGTGCTCCAGCACGAGGACCCTTCGCAGCGGGATAGGCTCGTTACCACAAAGCTATCGCCGCCTGGGGTGACTTGCATGCCACTAGGCACTGAGCTGCGACCACGTCCACTCACGTTACCGGTGATCGTCGGTGCCCCCAGGACGATGACCCCCGGGTCACTCTGTAACGGGAGCAGGTCTTTGGAGGGCATCGCGCCTAGTTTGCCTGGCAGTTGGTCACAGGGACAACCCTCGCCACTGTTAGGTTCTCTACGCGTCTACGCACCTAGTAGGATTCAGTAACGGCTTGGACCAGTGGCTGGGGCAACGGGCTTACTCTGATCATGCTACCGCGGTGTGGTCAGTCTTCTCAGATAGGTAGAGTGACGCTGTATGGGGCGAGGCAGTGCAAATTTGGGAACCGACAGTCCAACGGAGAATTGGTATTTCAGGACCCCCTGGTGACGTGTCACTCCCAGGGGACGACATGTGGCATTTTATGACATAAGCATACTATTTGCTATAAATAGTGAACTTTTGGACTCATTCCACACAGAATTCTCTCATTTGACAAAAATCACTTTCTCACTCTAGAACTTGAGAGCTCTTGGATTCTAGAAAGAGAAATACATTTCTCTCGTGACTTTGGACATAACATCGACCGTGACATTGGACCTCAACTTGGACCGTAACTTGGACCTTAGCTTTGGATCATCGACTGTCGGCCCTTTTCACCTCAGCCTCGTCTCCGCAGCACTGCCACTCCTCACAGCCTATCTGGGAAGCCTTACTCTCTGCCCTTACTCCGTCCTTACTGTCTCTCACTGTATACATCTGGAAGCTGACACGGACTGCGTCCCTTGTGGCACTTCCACGTAGGACGAACCCACTTTCCTTGGCATCACTTTGTTTCCACTTATATAACTTTAACTTCATTTAATATGGAATCATATCATAACATAATTATTTCAGCCCTAATTTTCATCCATAACACTTGAAAACACCAAGAACACACACACACAAAGGTGATTTTTACCTCGCCTTGAAGACCCGTAACTTCTTCGATTCTCAATGAAAATACCTTATGTGTTGAAATGTCTTCCTTTTCTCCTTTTATAACTTATTTGTTTGGCCTTTCACAAAATTCTTCCTGAATTTTCCTCAATTCCCCCTTCATTCAGCTACTTCTCACAACTTCGCACACTGCAGGCTGATTTTTTTCTTGACTTTGGTAGTCCATAACTTTTTCAATTTATCTCCAAATTGATCTTTGTTTCTTGGGTTTTCTTCCTCTCTCTTTTCTCTATGACTTCTCAGTTGAAGGAATCCCGAGATTCCTTCTGCATTTCCCGTAATTTTCCCTCAAAGAGCTATCCAGGGTAAGCCTTCTCTTATGCCACCTCACCCTCCATTTATCTCTACATGCACACACTCCACCTTTTGGAGATATGAGGTGTCATTCCCTTTTGTTTGTGGCTGCCTTTGGCAGCCACGAAATCAGACCAGGTTTTTTCTTTAAATTAATTTTTTTAAACAACAACAAAGATATTACATAGGGCGATGGGAAATTCAAGGTAATAAATCTCAAAACTTGATTCTTCGTTTAGCCATAAATTTGGAGTTATATTTTTTGGTGTGAAATTGGTAGCTTTGTGTGTGTATTGATGTGGGTAGGTTTGAGAAGAAGGCTGCTATAGAGCAGCATAAGATTGAGTTAGAATTTTATCATATCTCCTTAATTTCAAATCCAATTGAGATTATTTTGATCTTTCTGAAAACCTCATTGTGTTACCTTCAATTTTGTAGTTTTGAATTTTCTCAAAACCCACGCTTGCAAATGGAAAAATGACCTCAAAGTCATTTCACTATAGAAGTTCAGAATTTTTTGGTTTTTGGCAGCCAATTTGATTTTTCATAGAACATTAATCACTCATGATATTTTTATGAAATTTATATTTATAGAAATCTTAGAAAGTCCTCTTCAACTTTGTAGTTTTGAGTTTTCTGATATTTCTGGTATTTCTACTAAAAAGTAACCATTGAACAAAACTGGTCTGCCAAAATATGGGTTGTTTCTATCAGTCACTTCGATTTGATATAGAAACTTCCTTACTCATTGTACTTTTGTGATCCTTGTATTTCTAAAACCCTAGAAAGTCTACTTTATAGTTTTGAGTTTTTGAAGATTCATCACGTTTCGGCTTCAAAATGGTTAATGTACAAAACTAGGGTTTGCTAAAAAAATGTTGTTTCTAGAATTATAGATCAGTCCATTGTCCAGAGCTTTTTAAGCCATTTCTGAGCATATATGGGCAAAGTGCAAATCAAAAACTCCCAGTATTTTTGCAAAACCTTCGACATGGAGTTTTTTTAGATTTGTTTGTGAATAGAAATGGCCAGAAATGATTTTTATTTTGAAAATAGGCTTTTGAGTTGTTTCATATAGTAAACAAAATTATTTTTGGCCAAAAATTTTATAGTGATCTAAACACACTGAGATGCTTGAGCGGCTGAAATTTTGTGGCATTTTGGTGTCGTTTGAATATATTTTGAAATAGGAACCTTAGCGCTCAATTTAAGGAGCAGTTTAGGGTTCTGAACGGAGAATTTCCAGAAAGACCATTTTTGTCCAAACAATCCACCTCATTTTTTAAAAAGGATGTTTTGAGTTATATTGGGTGAATAACGGTACATTAAGCATCGGGGCTAATTTGGTAATTTTACACAAGTCTATGGGATATTTTGGTAATTTCGTACACTTGGACGAAATTTAGTACATGGGCGTGATTGAGCGGCAATAAGTAATATCCATATGGTTTTTGTTTAGGTTCAGATAGACAAGAGCTAGGACATGTTTGGGAACAATAATCAGAACCGCTTAGCTATCCAAGTACTCTGCCATGTTCCTCCATATACTCTATTTGCCAAATATATAAATGTATACATGATTTAATCAAATCAAAGTTTTTGAAGTTCTTGTACGGCTTATGTCTTCATGTTAAATCATTTGATGAAAATTTGAGTTAAAAAGACCATGGTTTGTTCTGTGGGTAGATGATTTAAATTCGGTACATGTTGAATAAGATGGTAAACTTGACTTGGTTGCAGTGCCCCATATCCAATGAGGGAATGCTCGATTTCAGGCCCTGGTCACCGGGGCTTGTACGTTGATGCACAGTATTGTTGCTTGTGGTTCGCCCTTGCTTCCACATAATTATTATTCTTGGTGTATGAGGGATTTCGGGCCCTAGTCGGGGGGGGGGGGGCTTGTACTCTGACCTCAGCACACCTAAGTATGAATTATTTGTGATAGATGCAAATGAGCCTTCTTGATGTCATACTCTGGTTTTGAGAATCTTGGATGAAATTTTTTCATAATGTATATATATATATATATATATATATATATATATATATAGTATTTCCTGTGAAAACTTTTATTTGTTTTAAATCAAAGAGAAATCCATGGCACGTTTTGAAACCCTCAAACCTATTTTAGGGACATGGTATGTGTGCTTATTGGGCCCCACGCTCATTCTTTAAATATTTTTCAGGTGATTACCTAGATGGAACCACTGATGAAGGCCACGAGGATGTAGTTGCGGGAGATGACTGCTGGAGGAGATGCAGTCCTCATAAATTATTTAATAAATCTCAGGGTGATATGCTAGTACTAATTTGTAATTTGAGAATTTTGGAGCTTAGTTCTCCTAGAATTTCTTCATAGTTTTCAATGACTTATAAGTGAAAGTTTTAAATTAATTGTTGAGGAAATTCTATGCGAGGTTTGTTATAGCCAATGAACTATTTTAGGATTTAGCAAGTTAGAATGAATTCTAAGTACGGGTTGGAGTAGGCCTGGCAGAGCCCTGGTTGAGGCTTAGTGGGCCTGCGGCCGGTCATGGGCCTAACTCATGGGCTCACCTATGGGTTCGGGTCGTGACAGTTATAATTTTACATGACAATTCTGAAGGTTGGATTTTCATAGGCAAGAACTGGTGGTGCGGAATGTAAACAATGCTGGGCCATTTTATGGGTTGCTATTAGGGTAAAAATGTTTTAAAAGGGAAACAAGGCAAGAAGTTATATTTGGAAGTATAAGATACATATAATTTCAAGGATGATATTCTCTTAAACTGGGGAGAACGTAACACCTTGAATTTTAATTTTTATCAAAAATTCATATTTTTACTTTGGCGTAATCAGTTTTGGGGTCTTTTCATAATATTAAAAATATTTTGGGAGAACTTGGGAAAAATGACCAAAGTGCGGGGGGGTTTTGGTAAAGTTCCTTTTTGGGGGATATATATATATATATATATATATATATATATATATATATATATATATATATATATATATATATATATATATATATATGAGCCGATTCACATCTACAGGTGAAAAATAGCTATTTCTCCACCATAAAGCTGCCCGTCCACGTGTAATCGTGAATGGACCAGATCTGTACTCTTTTTTTTACAAAAAATTTGTAACCGCTACTCTTTACCCAAAAATACCCCTCTTAGGATAAAAAAGCCCCAACCACTACAAAGTGTAGAACTTAATGGTCCACCCCTAACCGCTACTCTTTGTGGCGGTTGGGGTTCAGTCGCATTAAAACAATCCTAAATAAACCCCCAGCTACCCCACAAATGCATTAAAAAACCCTAAAAAAACCCCAGCTACCCCACAAATGCATTAAAAACCCCTAAATAAACCCCCAAGCTACCCCACTTTCCCCCACCTGCCGAGCATTAAATGCCCCTTGACCGCTACAAAGAGTAGCGGTGTGGGCCCCTAGCCGCTACTCTTCGTGGCGGTTAGGGGGATTTTGTCCTTAATGAGCTCTCTCTCTCTCTCTCTGACACACTCACATAGGATTCTTTTTCTTTCTCTCTCTCTCTCATTCACGGATCCCTTCTCTCTTTATAACATTCACCAATTCTTGGCTCTCCAACACCCCTCTCGACAGAAACCCCTTTTCACTCTCCATCATCTTCTCTAACTCTCTCTTCCGTCTTCTACATAATCTCCACTACAACACAAACAAAAAATATTCTACGCTAGAAGATCAGTGGATAACCGCTAGAAGATTAGTGAAAATTTTCTTAAATATATCAAGTTCATAGCAAGTAAGTATTTTGAATTTTCATATAAATCAATGTTAATTTCATGAATTGAAACTTCTTTATCTTTCAATTGGCCTTTATTTTATGCCTAAATTGTTCTAACCATAATATCAAATTCGGGATTGAACTAGCGGCTTTTAGGTTATGAAATTAGGGTTTTGCTTGAGATTCAAAATTAGGGTTTTTTTTATGTTTTCAAAATTGGGGGGTTTTTAGGGCTTCAAAATTTGGGATTTTTTAGGGCTTCCAAAATTGGAACTTTTTACGGTTTTTAAAATTTGAGTTTATTAGGACTTTAAAATCAGGGATTTTTAAGGACTTCAAAATTGGGGGTTTTTAGGCCTTCAAAATTGGGGTTTCTTAGGGCTCAAGATTGGGGTTTTTTAGCGATTCGAAATTGGGGGTTTTTTAGAGCTTCAAATTTGGGGAATTTGTTAAATAATTCAAAATTTGGGGTTTTTTAGTGCTTCAAAATTGGGGGTTTTTAGGCCTTTGGAATTGGGATTGTTTTTAGGATTACGTGTTCTTGTTTTAGTTTTGGGATGTAAACAATACGCACGCTAAGTTAGTTTACGATTATATTTTTTTCTTAGAGTTATGGAGTTCAACCTCGGACCTTATGATTCATCAATCCTATACGACGATGATGACCATGTAGCGAGGGCCGTATTTGACGGTGTCGAAAGAGGTGTTTAGGAAACAATTTAAAGCACAAGTCACCTCGAAGAGTAGGTACTAAATGAGGAACAAATACAAATATTACACCGTTAGAATTTATTTATGTTCACCATCCTTCATCATTGGTCTTGGCATGACGAGTGTCTTATATCCGCTCTTGTTGAGCGATAGCAGAGCGAGACAAACTCATTTCGCTTCCGGTTTGGTGAAATGACTATTACATTAGAGGACGTCAGATTTATACTTGGCCTCTCATGTCACGGCAGACCCATTACTTTGGGTAGGACGTCAGCAACGATAGCTCAGACGACTAGGCAGTATTTTTCGAGAATTCCAAAAGAAGCTCTTACAAGAAACGACATCAAACTTAAATGGCTGAGAGAGCAGTATGGCGTGCTACCTAATGCATACACTCCTCATGATTTGGTGACATATACGAAGGCATTCTTGTATATTATTGGAGCTATATTACATCTGACGCATTCAAAAAACACGATGCATCCGAAGTATATGTTGTTCTTGGAGAACCTTGGGAGGTATACTCGTATTCATGGGGTTCAGCTGTCCTTACGCACCTATGTCGAGCACTGTACAAAGCTATGAGAAAGGGTGTCAAGTCCATTACTGCCTGGCCTGACTCTATTACAGGTATGAGCATTTATGTTTGCATTCACAGGTTTGGTCTTACGAGCGACTACCTACGGGTCATCCACAACTGTGAGATGATTCTGATAAGACATGGCCTAGGGCGTGGGCTTGGGGGCATACGCCCAACCAAAAGAGACGGGTAGGCCCTCACCACCATCTACTGTTCTATCGGGCAGAACTAGAGATACTGGAGGCATCACAGGTGACGTGGCAGCCATACTGCAAGGTGATGCATCAGTTGGGTGAGTGGTGTTGGCAACTTCCGCTGTCGTATGTGATGGCAGGTTTGGTTCGGGTGCCGCTCTTTGTTTTCGAAGTATGTGAGTTTCAGATGCCTGATCGAGCTATCATGCAAGTTGGATGTCTACTAGGGATACCAATACCCCCTGTAGACATGCGGTCATGCAGGAAGGGTCGAGGCTGAGCTTCGAGGTTCCTGATGCCTTGGATGTGTTGAGCGACGAGGTGCAACAGTGGATTACTTGGCATGAAACGTATGATAGCCTTGTATCGCTAAAGAACCCGGGAATCAGTATTGAGGAGTACCTGGAATGGTTTCTTAAGGTGACGTGCACGAGAGTGAATCGCCCTTCCCAGGCGAGGAAGACATCGTATGCGCCACGTGAGTTTATCGACCAGTTCTGGGCGATGAACTTTGTAAGTCATTTACTTCTGATTCTATTTATACTTGTGCACTTTATTGACCATGCATGAAATGATTAGCCATATTTTCCATGCATGTTTTAGGTTGACCTGGGCAGTGAGGTGTTCAGGCAGTTGGAGGGGAGCTGTCTAGTCGCTTGCCTCCTGACGCATACGACTCTCAGCCCCGGAGTCAGGTGACCCAAGTAACTCCCAAGGGCGCCCAAGCATCGGTCAGATAAAGGACAAGCGACGAAGCCATTGAGACTGGCCAAACATGATTGGATCGACGGGCACTACTTCGGGCCTGAGCCAGTCGCTACAGCAGGCTTTCCTGTTTCAGCATTCCTAGGTCACGTGGATTTGAGAACGCTGGGGCTAGAAATAGATATTTTGAACTTTGTCATGGACGCTTATATAGATCTGCTCCAGGTTAGAAAGCTACGTTATAACCCTTGCCGAACTTTGAAGCTCAACATGTATCCCTCTTATCTTATCCAAATCATGGTGAACAGCATGAAGGATTTCACAGAATGGAGGAGGAGGCGAGGGGCAAGCAAGGGTGAGTGGAAACCATCTGGAAACGTGCTAGCCTTTTTGAACTCGGACTATCAATGTCACGCGTCTGAGGCGAACCTTATCATGCTACCTGGTCTTCATGCAAACCACTTCTTCCTATTAGTTCTCTATCCAGCGAATAAAGTGGTCCACAAATACAATAGCCTAAGCGAGGACGGACCAGGTTAGCAGCTAGCGCAGATGTACACAACATACATAAATGCAGTGGTTAGTTTTTATTTGTTGACCTTCACTCATAGTCTATTCTTCTTGTTACATAGGTTTGATGACATTTTTTATTGTTGGATGTAGACTACTATCATTCATCTAGCTTGTCGATATTATTTGGGGGAGGCCATCACGAGAAATCCGACGATGGAGCTTTGACGGTCGTGATGATACAGGATCGACCAAAGCAATATAAGAGTCACGATTGCGGGATTTACGTGCTCAAGTACGTGGACTACATAGCTCGCTCGGATGTGCTCGATCGAATATACGTCGTGGTCTCGGAGGGATGCCTTGACGTTTAGATATAGGATAGCCTAGGAGCAAGGTGAAGCTAGACGCCTTCCTTACTATTATCATGAGATGTACTAGACATTCATTTGGATTATTATTACTATTGTTGGATTTTGGATATTGAGGTTTGAAATTGAATTAGCCTTATTATTACTATTGTTGGATTTTGGACATTGGGATTTAAAATTGGATTGTTGGATAAGGAGAAAAAGAAATTAAAATTTTTTCCAGAAGCTATGAATCCGGCCCTAAAATGTTCCCGAATAGAGGCGTCATAGGAAAACCAAAAAAAAAAATGTCTCTTGATTTTCGCCAAAATTCATAGAAAAGGGCTAACTAGTGTACTCAAAGTGCAAAGAGCAAAAAAAAAAAGTTAAAAAAATTACAAATTTTTTCGAAAGCTATGAATCCGGGCCTAAAGTGTACCCGAATAGGGGCGTCATAGGATAACCAAAAACAAAATTTGTCTCGATTTTTGCCAGAATTCATAGAAAAGGGCTAACTAGTGTGCCCAAAGTGCAAGGAGCAAAAAAAAAAATTTATGAATCCGGCCCTAAAGTGTGCCCAATAAGGGGCGACACTGAAAAACCAAAATAAATATTCTTGTATCAATTTTTACTTAAAAGTGTTGATTAGTAAGTGTGCCCATAGTATAAACCCAAAGTATGAGGTGATTGCAAAAACAAAATTTAGATTAAAAAATAAAAAATGCAGCCAACCGCTACAAAGAGTAGCGGTTAGAGATAGCTCTCAGCATCTCCGCAGCACCTGCAGTACTGAGAGCCATCTCTAACCACTACTCTTTAAAGCGGTTGGCTGCATTCTTTATTTTTAAATTTTTTACTTTTTTTGGGATCGCCTCATACCTTGGGTTTATACTATGGACACACTTACTAATCAACTCTTTTAAGTCAAAATTTATGTTGGTTTTTCAGTATCATCCCTTATCGGGAACACTTTAGGGCCGGTTTTTCATAGCTCCCGGTGATTTTTTCTATATTTTTTTCAACTTTTTTTTTTGCTCCTTGCACTTTAAGCACACTAATTAGCCCCTTTCAAAATATTAAGATTCAACAAACCAAATCACTAATTTCTGCAGTAAAATAAAACAATTAAAGTTCAAATTAAACATTAACCCAACACTCTTCTTCATCATCGTCCTCCTCGACCATACCATCAAGTTTGATACTTACCACTTTATAATGGTTTTCTCTTGTCATGATCAGTCATCTTATTACATAGCGCACACTTTTGCAGTCGTTTCTGACCCATTGCATCTTCAATCAGACTCTTCATACGTATTGCCCGTTTACGCCCTTTTGTTTGAGAAAAAATTGGATAAAAAATATCGTCCTCCTCACCTTGCAGGCTAGTTCTGTCAATGACTGGCTATGAAGCAATGACCAAAGCTTGAGTGATTCTACTGGCTGGAGTCATCCGAGTAGTCAGAGTGTCCCGTCTGTCAGGTATTGCCACCCTGAAATGTGCAAGATTAGCCTTATCCCGTGAGGCTGCTTCAACTTGATACTTGTACCCATCACATGTTGACGCTGCATCCAATGATAAACCGTGCATGATGTTACAAAGGTGATTATATCGCAGTGTCTCAAATTGCTCGAAATCGACGGTAACATTGGGCACGTAAGGTATGTGACCGTGTACTCTATTGGCTTGCTTCATCCACCGATCTAAGATGTACTCTTTAGGAATTTCACGAGCATTCTTGGTGCTAAAAAACCTCAACGCATGTCAACAGAGTATACCTTTATGTTTAAACAGTTGACAGTTGCAATTAACAAATTCGGTGTCCATACAAACCGCTACGGTGAAATGTCTTCTGTTCTTCGAGCCGAAGAAGAGCACGTATTGACGAAATTCGTCACATTTGTCAAAGCATAAACTTTGAGACCTTTTGTGCATTGCTTGTGCAACTTTGTCATGCTATTGATTTGACTTTTGTAGTTCCTCTTAAAACTGTCTAAACATTTCCTTGGTATAGATTTGAGCCGCATGAGCCTCCAAAGGTGAAAAAATTACTATGGCTCTTTCTCTGTAAACAGTAGCCGCATTGGCTTCTCTCTCAAGGAAAAATTGCTTGTCAAGGGCTTTCTATATCTCAACTATGAACTCCTTTATACTTGAAGAATGGCCTACGTACCCATCAAAGAATGCATTCATACCTTCGCTTCTCAAGGTCGTAGTCATTCTGGCTGCAAAAGTTTTTTTGGTGTAGGCACCGACCCATTGTGTCTTGAGCTCATACAACGCTTTCAACCATTCATGACTGTGCAAAGAGTAGTCATCCATTAACGTGGCCCACCTCTCCTCAAACACGTCAACCGTTAACGATTTCTTCGTACATGTATTAAAGTCACTCTTGAATGTCGAATGGTTTGCATATACATTATGAAGCCTTGGCCATGATGAGTATCTGGAAGGACCTTAGCGATTGCATTTTTCATTGCCAAATCTTGGTTGGTGATGATGGTTTTTGGAGGAATATGATATATTGCTTCAAGCCACATTTCAAATAACCACGTAAATGACTCTTCCATCTCATCCCTAAGCAGTGCAAAGCCAACACAAGATTGATTGATAGTGGTGGTTCACCCCCGTAAATGGAGCAAAAGGCATAGAGTACTTATTTGTGCGTTATGTGGTGTCAAACGTCACAACATCGCCAAAATTTTGGTAAGTAGCTCTAGAACGGGCATCCTCGCAAAATAGAGTACTAATGCGGTTCTCATCATCCAGTTGAAGACTATAAAAAAAAGCCAGAATTCTCAGCCTGAAGGCGCTTGAAGATATCAAGTGTAGCTTGAGAATCACTCTTATTGAAAGACTCTCTCCTCTGAGCACGAAGTTTATTTCGAAGGTCTATTTCATTAAAGCTCAACTTGTCAATCCCCCCAACCTGGCTTGAGAAAACCCCCATCATTCTAGAAGGTGGAATTTTAGCCTCAGCTATTGTAAATATCAAATGTCTGTGTGCTGCGCTTATTTGTCGGTGCTGATGAATTTGACCAATCTTACTAGGGGTCATCAATTGATGATTATGGCTCAACTCTACTCCCGTCACAATCCAATGGTCATCAATCGAGGTTACATGCGGTGCTCTTCTATGACACTCAAATAATCGGGAACAAATTTTTTCTGTATTCGCCCATCTTCTAGTTGTCATAATTCTAACACCGAAACCTAACCTTTTTGAATATACTCTACAGTATGCTTCAACGTCATCCAATGTTTGAAAAACTTGACCTTTGTAAGGTGGATCAGAATCTTCACAAAAATTATTTCCTCCAATTGCATCCATATTTATATTGAAATCTAAAAAAAATTATAAATTCTCAACAAGTCATAGATTAAATGAAAATTTTTGTAGAGAAACATAAATGAAATGGAATGAAATGAAAAGGCAAAACTTACAATGTGGTGTTGTTGCTTTCAATTGCCTCCTCCTTTAAGATAATTGCTCCAATATTAGCTTCAAGATAATATTACCAAAGTTGGATGAACTCACTTCAAGGTAGTTCAAGTAAACACTTAATAAATCACTTCGAACTTTGATTCTTGCTGAGGCTAAAAGTCTGTGATGTTGGAGGAATTAAATTGAGTTTTTATTTGGGGATGATGAAAAGTGTGGTGGTAAAGAAATGGGGGTTTAGGGTTTATGAAGGATGAAGAAATGGTTAGGGTTCGATAGTGAGTAAGTGGGGAAGAAAAAGAAAGAAAGAGAGAGAGGGTGTGTGAAGAGAGAGAGGGAAGGATCCAATGTGTGTGAAGAGAGAGAGAGAGAGCCAGAAAGAAAGAAAAGAGAGAGAGAGAGAGAGAGAGATCCAATCTGTGTGAAGAGAGAGAGAGAGATAGGCGGAAAGAGTTCGTTAAGGACAAAATCTCCCCAGCCACCATAAAGAGTAGTGGTTAGGGGCCCACACCGCTGCTCTTTGTAGAGGTCAAGGGGCATTTAATGCTCGGTAGGTGGGGGAAAGTGGGGTAGCTTGGGGATTTATTTAGGGGTTTTTAATGCATTTGTGGGGTAGATGCGGTTTTTTTTAGGGTTTTTAATGCATTTGTGGGGTAGCTGGGGGTTTATTTAGGGTTTTTTTTAATGCGATTGAACCCCAACCGCCACAAAGTGTAGCGATCAGGGATGGGCCATTAAGTGCTATGCTTTGTAGCGGTTGGGGCTTTTTTATCCTAAGAGGAGTATTTTTTTTGAGTATTTTGTAACCGCTTTAAAGAGTAGCGGTTACCATTTTTTTTTAAAGTACAGATATGGTCCATCCACGAGTACACGTGGACGGCCAGATTTATGGTGGATCGACTCCCATATATATATATATATATATATATATATATATATATATATATATATATATATATATATATATATATATGTGTGTGTGTGTGTGTGTGTATATATGTGTATATATATATGTGTGTGTATATATATATATGTATATATATATATACATATATATATGTGTGTACATATATATACACACACACACACATATATATACACATACACACACACACACACACACACATATATATATATATATATATATATCCACTTCAATATATCAAACCGTAGAGAGAGAGGAGAAGGTTAGTGATTCAAAGGTAAAAATGTCCTACCCTTTTGTTCTCATAAAATTTTATATGTGATAAGGCATGTGGGTGTGAGTGATGAGTATCGTGAGTGGCTGTTTCCATGAGAAAGGGGTGTGTTCATATAGGGGGTAGATAGCCTGTGATGAATGTGTCCGGCCATGTGTGTATGGGTTTGATGCGCATCATTGTGGGTGTGTGAAAGGGGCGTACAAGTGTAGTCAAATGTGTTTGTGTGTGCGTAACGTGTATATGTGCATGGGTGGGTATGTATGGTGTGTTTTTATGTGTGAGAAATGGGTGTTTGTATGTGGACCGTATGCGTGTGAGAGAGGTTGTTGTGATGGCAGTCTTTCTCTCTGTGTGTGTGTGTGTGTGTCTAAGGGGGGCTGCCATGGTTAGCAGATGTGTGGGTACTGCCTGGGTGAGGTGTGTTTTTGTAACCGTGTGTGTTCGTGTCTCTAGGTAAAGGGTGTGAAATGGTGTGTGTTTTATGCTGTGAGGGTGTGCAGTATGTGTGTGAACTCTGTGGTGTTATGTGTGTGCATAAATGGTGAAGGAAAAAGAGGGAGGGAAGTAGCCAGTAAATGGTGAAGAAAAAGGGGGACGGAAGAAGGACAGGGCAGTTGTGCGTGCAGTTGTGTGGGTATGATGATTACAGGGCGTGCGTGTGTCTATATGGGGGGTGCGTGCTTTAAAGATGAGCGAATGTGTGGAGGCGTGTAATTGTGGGTGGAAAGTGGAAAGTACATGAGTGTGTGCTCGGCATTAAAGGGAGGAGGGTGGGTGTGTGTGTCAAGGTGAAGAAGTGTGTGGATTTAATCTATATAAGTGGTGAACAGTAACTGTAAGTGTCACTAAATGGTGCTAGGGTTTTAAGCAGTCCATTGTCCGATTTTTAAAAATATTTTGGAGCAGGATCTGATGAAAACCCTAGTTATTTTTAAGAAATCTATGATGTGAGAAAATTTCAAATTTTTCTAAGGTCACGAAGGGGGTTAGTTAATGCAAATAATGAAAAGCGCCATTTTGCATAGAAATTTTATGACCTCATAATAGTGAGATGCTTCAATGTCTATAGTTTTGGGACTTTTTGAAGCCAATAGCTATTTTTAGCGGAGCTGGCTTCCGAGCACTAAGTTAATTAGTCCGAAAAACCCTTCTAGCTGCTTAAAATGACGACTTAGGTTATTTTTTTGGTACTAATGCCAAGGAAAGTGGGTTCGCTGTCAACGTGGAGGTGCCACAAGGAATGCAGTCCGAGTCAGATGCCACGTGTTCTGATGTGGGACACAGCAAGGGTAGAGCAAGGGCAGAGACCAAGGGCTTCCAAGACAAAGCTTAAGGGTGGCAGTGCTGTGAGGGCGATGGCGCATGATGAATACATGACGACAGTCACAGTCCGATACTTAGGTCCAAAGTCAGGGTCCTGTATGTTCTCTCTCTAAGATTCTAGAGTGAGAAAGTAAAAATGTTCTGAGAATGTCCAACCGTGAGAAAAGGTCCAAAACCACCTAAATGAATTTTCAAGACCTTTATAGAGGTTGAGATGATGATGTCATTAACCAACATGTGGCGCTCCCCAAGAGTGACACGTCACCGGGGGGTCCACGGGTGTCGGTGCTCCACGGACTGTCGAATCTCATATTCATTCGGCCTGCCCCGCACAGCGTCGCTCTGTCTATCTGGAAAGACTGGCTCCTACCACGTCAGTGTGGCCAGAGAACCCCCTTTATCTAGCCACCAATCCAATCCCTTGCAGAGTCCCACAGGCCTGGCAGTGGTGGGGAAGACCCGATGCCCAACTGCTAGGCGAACCAGGCGCGATGCCCTCTGAACACCTGCTCCCGTCCTGGAGTGACTCGGGGGTCATAGTGCATAGGTTACCGATCCAAGCACCCAGTGCCGGAGTACGTAGGCCATTCACGAGACACCCTGACCGAGATAGTGTCCCAAAGGAGTCGCCTATCCCGCTGCGAAGGGTCTTTGTACCGGAGCACTACGAACGGAGCCCCCTAGAATGAGGACACCGATGGCTTTATGGTAACGAGCCCATCCCGCTGTGAGGGGTCCTCGCGTTGTGTAGCACTACAAGCAGAGCCCCCCGAAATAAAGACGGCGATGGATTTGCGGTAATGAGCCCATCCCGCTACGAGGGGTTCTCGTGCCGGAGCACTACAAGCGGAGCCCCCCCGGAATGAAGACGGCGATGACTTTGTGGTAACGAGCCCATCCCGTGGCGGCGATGGCTTTGTGGTAATGAGCCCATCCCACTGCAAGGGGTCCTCATGCCAGAGCACTAGGAGTGAAGCCCCCCGGAATGAAGACGGCGATGGCTTTGTGGAAACGAGCCCATCCCCTGACAGTGATGGCTTTGTGGTAATGAGCCCATCCCGCTGCGAGGGGGTCATCGTGCCGGAGCACTACGAGCGGAGCCCTCTAAAATGAAGACGGCGATGGCTTTGTGGTAACGAACCTATACCGTGGCGGTGATGGCCTTGTGGTAACGAGCCTATCCCGCTGCGAGGGGCCCTCGTGCCGGAGCACTACGAGCGGAGCCCCACGGAATGAAAACAGTGACGGCTTTGTGGTAACAGCCCATCTCATGGTGGCGATGGCTGTGTGGTAATGAGCCCATCCCGTTGCGAGGGGTCCTCGTGCCGGAGCACTACGAGCGGAGCCCCACGAAATGAAGACGACTATTGCTTTGTGGTAACGAGCCCATCCCGTGGCAGTGTTAGATTTGTGGTAATGGGCCCATCACACTGCGAGGGGTCCTCGTACCGAAGCCCTACGAGCGGGGCCCCCTGGAATGAAAACGGTGACGGCTTTATGGTAACGAGCCCATCCCGCTGCGAGGGGGTCCTCGTGCCGGCGCACTACGAGTGGAGCCCTCCAGAATGAAGACGGCGATGGCTTTGTGGTAACGAGCCTATCCCGTGGCAGTGTTGGCCTTATGGTAACGAGCCCATCCCGTTGCGAGGGGTCCTCGTGCCGGAGCACTACGAGCGGAGCCCCCTGGAATGAAAATGGGGACTCTTGAGATACTAAGGCAACATTTTAAGGATTTCGCACCTAAGGGCGTGATTAAGGTAAGGGATTTCATATTTCTTGCTGTGGTAAGGATTCATTAATTAGTATCACTTTACTAGTTGTTATACAATTTTGGAGAATCGTTCGATTTGCTTCGTATTTGCCTTCATTGCTATTTGAATTCGAAATTCATAATTTGCATATGATCATTAGAATGAATAACCTTTTGATAAAAAATAAAAAAAAAGGAGTCTATAAGACTTTTGTAGTCACTCCAGTGACTTTTGTAGTTACTTGGTAACTTTTGTAGCCAATTTAGTGGCTTTGTAGTCACTTTAAGTGACTTTCGGATAGTCCTCACAATAACGGCTATTACGCTATCGGTATGCGTTTTGTACCCTTGGGTTTTATGTTCGATTTGGGCCTATGGCCACTAATGATCATTTCATATATTTGATTCGCTTATTTGACGTATATGTCAATTGCAAATGTTTGTTTGTCAATATTATGGATTTGTTTCGAAATACAAATTAACATATTTGCTTCCGTTTGATTTCCCCTTATTGGGCTATTTGAGCTCACCCCTTATTTGTTACTTTGTCCCTTACCACAGGTGGTAAGCATGATTAGGAGCTTGACACGTTCGGAGAATTATAGCTTATATTTTATTAGCATGTCAACAACAATTTATTCCTTTTTGAGAACTTTACCCGGATGTGGGTAATTTGATTTGGCATTAAACTTTTATCATAGAATTTGAAAATGGATCATTCTTTTGTGATTAATGATTGTAAGAGGCAAAGTTGTTTTGCGCCTCTACCTTTTGAAGATATATTGTTCATAATGGATTAAATACTCTATTCATACCTTGGTGTAATTGAGTAATTTTTAGAATGCATATGATATTTCACTTGAGGAGAATAGTTAGTAATGGCTCCCAAGGTCGGGGGAGTTACAATAATCATTATTCTAGACGCAGGGGCGATCACTAGCAACAATACAGTATGTCAACATTTGGTCGCGTTGACCAGGACTCGAAATCTAATATCCTCTCGTTAGATGTGGGGCACAGCAACCATAAACAACATTTCATGCCGCTCTTCTAAAACAACGTCTAACAACCACTAGCAAAACATTTTCATGGCAATAAATTTGTTTTCTCATCAAACAATTTAAAAAAAGCAATGGCATTTCAAAAAACTTTAAAACATCTAACTGGTACAAGTCATGTATATAATGTACTTAGCATTAAAAATACGGTATAAGGAGAAACATTGCAGGAGTACTTACGTGAATTGATAATCAGGTTTGCACTTGTTCTGATGCCAGTCCTAACCCCATCTATCAAATTACAAAGGTATTAGTTCTTGACGCTCAAATATGCATACTAACTAAATTCGCTTCCAAGTAAGGGAAATTACTAAAACACTGCCCCTCCCCCCGGACTTATGTAAAATTACCAAAACATCTCTTGATGACTATTATAGCAATACGCATACAAAATAGCCTAAAACATCTACTTAAGCCACTAGATTGCTTTTTCTGATTAAAAAGTGTTTCGGAAATTTTTTGCTCGAAAATCCCTAACTGACAATTAACTAAACGCTCGCAAGCCAGTTCTGCTAAAAATAGCCATTGGCTACGGAACTCTCCGAGATTTCAGACAAAGTGGTATGTCACAATTTAAAGGTCCACATAAGATTTCAATGGAAAATTGAGTTGGTTTGCTATTTCTAAATTCACCATAAAGTTTTTGACTAATTGTGTCAATCAACCCCCTTTACGACCTCGAAAAAATCTGAAATTTTCTCACATCGTAGATGTCTCAAAAATAACTAGAGTTTCTTCTTTATACTTTATCAGATTCTACTCTGGCATATTTTAAAAGAAAAAAATCATATAAGGGACTCCTTGGAATTAAGTGGTTGATGACACATTTTTCGCCGCAATGGATTAGCTTCGAATCATGTGTCACAAAATTCCGCCGTATATAAATAACGACGTTTATTATTTTGTATAATGGATTCATATTCCCGGATGACTAAAAGTCGACCGTTAATTACGTTCACGACAACCTCCGATTAAAGAAACACAAATAACAAATCCAATAAAAATAAAAAAAACAAAAAAATATACGAAACTTTCATTTCTTCATGAATCTTAATACATCATGAGAAGTACTTTGAGATTTTAGATGAAGTAAAAATTAGAAGTACGCAATAGAAATGGGATTCACCTTAATCCCACACTTCCCTCTTTTTTTTTTTCTTCCCTTTCCTCTGTGCCGCAGCAGTACTTCTCTCCTTTTGCTGAGTCTTCTGCTGACTTAGTTCCCTGTTTTCCGTTCTCTTTTGTTTCTCTCTTTGATTCCCTTTTTCCACTCTTTTGTTCACTGACTCCCCCCCCCCCCCCCCCCCCCCCCGGCCCCGCGCGGGCATGAGAGAGTCCTACTTTCACAGCCATACGCACACAAAAACAGCCTAAAACATCTGCTTAAGCCACTAGATGGCTTTTTCTGACTAAAAAGTGTTTTGGGAATTTTTTGCCCGAAAATCCTTGCTGACAATTAATTGAACGCTCGGAAGCTGGTTCCGCTAAAAATAGCCATTGGCTCCGGAACTCTCCGAGATTTCAGACAATATGGTATGCCACCATTTTAAGGTCCTCATAAGATTTCTATGGAAAATTGCGTTGGTTTGCTATTTCTAAATTCATCACAAAGTTTTTGACTAACTACGTCAAGATTCTGCTATGACATATTTCTTTTTAGAGAAATCATATAAGGGACTGCTTGGAATTAAGTGGTTGATGACACATTTTTTGCCGCTATGGATTAGCGTCAAATCATGTGTCACCAAATTCCATCATATATAAATAACGACGTTCATTATTTTGTATAATGGATTCATTTTCTCGGATGACTAAAAAGTCAACCGTTAATTACGTACACGACAACTTCCGATTAAAGAAACACAAATAACAAATCCAACATAAATAACAAAACAAAATATATACGAAACCTTCATTTCTTCATGAATCTTAATAAATTATGAGAAGTACTTTGAGATTTTACATGAAGTAAAAATTAGAAATACGAAAAAGAAATCGGATTCACCTTAATCCCACAGTTCCCTCTTTTTTTTTTCCTTCCTTTTCCTTTGTGCCGCAACAGTGCTTCTCTCCTTTTGCTGAGTCTTCTGCTGACTTAGCTCCCTTTGTCCTTTCTCTTTTGTTTCTCTCTTTGATTCCCTTTTTCCACTCTTTTGTTCACTGACTCCTCCCCCCCCCCCCCCTCTGCGCGAGAGAGTCCTTCTACTTTTACAGCAATACGCACACAAAATAGCCTAAAACATCTGCTTAAGCCACTAGATGACTTTTTTTTGATTAAAAATTGTTTCCGGAATTTTTGCTCAAAAATCCCTAATTGAGAATTAACTGAACGCTCGAAAGCCGGTTCCGCTAAAAATAGTCATTGGCTCCGGAACTCTCTGAGATTTCGGACAATGTGGTATGTCACCATTTTAAGGTCCTCGTAAGATTTCTATTGAAAATGGCGTTGGTAGAGTTGTCAAACGGGCCGGGCGGCCCGCGGGCTGGCCCGACCCGGCCCGGTTCTGGCCCGGGCTGGCCCGGCCCCGTCCATGAACAGTAGCGGCCCCAGCACAGCGGGCTTGGGGCCTGGGCCTGGACCAGGCCTTCATTTGCTCCGAAAAAGCCCGGCCCGGCCCGGAAACGGGTTTGGCCCGGCCCGAAGTCAGCCCGGGTCTGGCCCGGTCTGCGGCCCGGGTATGGCCCGGATCTGGCCCGGTCTGCGGCCCGGATCTGGCCCGGTCTGCGGCCCGGGTCTGGCCCGGTCTGCGGCCCCACTTGTTTGAATTTTTTTGTTTTTTCCCCCCTTTCTTCCACCCCTTTTCCAAAATTCCACTTTTACCCCCCCAACAGCAATATAACGGCTAGTTTGGGGGGTATTTTAGTCTAACCTATATTTTTCAACTCCTTTACACTCTTACCCTCCCCAACAACTATAAACGGATAGTTTGTAGGGGTATTTTGGTCTTTTGTGAAGTTTCTAAAATCTATAAATTCACACCATTTCTCTCTAATTTTTCACACCAATCTTCTTACTCTCTCTTACCTAAACATTCTATATTTCTACAAGCTTTGCTACTATTTTCCTCTCCAATTACTACTCTTGCTAATTACTACTAGTATTTACTAATTAGTACTCTTGTTTATTAATTACTAGTCTTGCTAAATTCTTTTTAATTACTAACTCTCTAATATTTGTTACTCGTTCATTCTTTTAATTGTTATTTCTTATTACTACTCTTATACTTGTGTATTTAGTTACTCTTACAAAGTTTAGCTCGAAATATGGCTGGATTATTGAAGAAAATGAGGCGTGCATCGTCATCACGAAAAACATCATCATCATCGCAAGCACCACCACCAGCACAAGCGCCAGCGCCACGGCCATCACAAACACCAATCCAAGCACCAACACAACCATTCGTTCCTGGACGAATGAGTACAGGCTGTATGATAGATACCCAAGCCAATTGGGAGTTCAATCAAAACATTCCAGATTTTGAATACACGCCTGATGAAGACCCCCCGCATTATAGTCAAGGACGCAGCTCGGTTGGCGAAGCTACTACTCCGTGGCATAATCTCAACCCTATGCCTGGTCATGATGAAGAAGGGCCGAGCAATGCCTCCGGTAATGAGCCAGAAGTCCAAAAGGGGAAAAAAAAGAAAGCCGAGTGTTGGAATCATTTCGATGTAGTTATGGTGGACGGCATCCGAAAAGCTCGATGTAAGTACTGCGCTAAATTATTTTCGTCTGGTAGTGGTAATGGACATCTTAACAGGCATTACCCTCTGTGTGCACCTCGACAAGGCCACGTCGAACCTACCCAAACGCAGTTATCTTTTGACGGTAAGTTATTTGTTTATAATCAGCGAGAGCAAAGAGACGGTCTCGCTGAATTTGTTATTCATGATGAACAAGCCTTTTCTTTTGCCGATAATCCTAAGCACTCTAGATATATGAACACATACGTTCAACCTTTGTACAAAAAGGTTCATAGAAACACAACTAGATCCGATGCACTCCGACAGTACAATGCTGCTAAAGCACGCCTTATCGATTATTTCGATAAATTTGAAGGTAAAGTTAGTCTTACTTCTGATATTTGGCAATCTCCTTATACTTTTGTTAGTTATTCTTGTGTGACCGCTCATTGGATTGATGTAGATTGGGTTATGCACAAGAGAATCATCGCTTTCGAGCACTTCCCTTATCCGCACGATGGAATGAACATTGCTATTCTTATATTAAAAGCATGCACCACATTTAAAATTAAGGATAAGATTATGAGTGTTAGTTTTGATAATGCTTCTAATAATAAAGTTGCTGTTGCAGCTTTAAAGGAGACGCTTCAACCTGTACTTAATGGTGAATTATTTCATGTTCGCTGTGTTTGTCACATTATTAATTTAATTGTTCAAGATGGTTTAGCTGCTGCAGGAGATATTCTTCTCAAAATGAGGGGTATGACAGCGTATGTTAATAGCTCGAGTCCGAGAACACAACAATTTAAAACGTTGTGTGTTCAATATAATATGCCTCGCAGGAGAGCAGTTACAGATGTGGTCCACAGGTGGAACTCTACATACCACATGCTTTTACACATTCTGGCATACCGAGAAGTCTATACGCATTTTCTACTAACCCAGTTCCCAGCCGGCTTGCCAACTCAAGAGGAATGGCAGATGGCCACATACCTAGCTGAATTTTTGGAGGTATTCTACACGTCTACCAATTTATTGTCTGGTACGTACTATCCCACCTCTCCTCTCGCTGTAATAGAAATTCTGAAGATGGCTACAATGTTAACAAAATGGAGATATATAGGACCCTTTAAGGAAATAGTAAAAGTGATGGATCAAAAATTTAATAAATATTGGAGTAAACTGCCTGCTATTTTTACTGTGGCTACTTGTTTAGATCCTAGGTTAAAGTTGCATGGCGTGAACGCCTCGATACAAGAGATATCGAAATTAATGTGCTACACAGCAGAGGAGACAACCGCATTCACAGCAAAAGTGAGCAAGAGGTTTGAGGACTTGTTCAACGTCTATCGTAATTCTGCTGACGTGCGCGGGCGAGCTACATCATCATCCACTGTTGAGAGGTATTATGCGCCATACCTTCAGGGCTTTGAACATCTAGTAGCAAGACAACTACCAGGTGAAGGTACTTCTAATTCGGCAGGTTCGTATACTTTTTCCTCTTTTAATGAGATTGGTGTATATGCAAATACTGATCATTATTCTGATTTATCAAGGCAAGAACAGGTTAATTTTAATTTGTTAAATTTTTGGAAACAAAATCAAAACATGTATAAAACTTTATCCCAAATTGCACGGGATGTACTGCCAGTGCAAGCCTCCACGGTTGCTTCAGAGTCGGCATTTTCAGCCAGCGGGAGGGTTTTGGATGACAGGAGGAGTCGTCTTAACCCCGAGTCGCTCGAGCTATGTGTATGTTGGAAGGATTATCTTGATGCGAAATACCGCGAGCAAGATAAACCGATTGATGATAGGAAGAGCAGTGACTCGGATATTGAAGTACTTCTGGATGATTAGGTAATTTGTTTTTATTTTCCTCTTTTGATCCTTTTGGTTGACGTTGCAGATTTTTTGATCTTTGATTGCTGATATTTTGGATAGACATGCATTATTATTTTGATTGTTAGAATTTTAAGAATAAATTTTTTCACAAAATATACTTTTTTCCATATATATAAAATAAATTTTTACAAGCAAGATATATATTTTTTCGTATATATAAAAAAATAGGTAACTTCGCCTGTTTGTTTACAAGCAGTCGGTCCCAAGCCCGGATAAAAGGAGGAGGGCCTATGAATACATTTATTATTTTTCTATATAAATTGTTATGTGTTAAGATTTTATTAATAAAGCTCACCAAGAAGAGTATGAAAATGTTTAACATATAATAAAAAATATAATGGCTAACAAATAAATATGTATATACATACATACATATATATGTATATTACTTATAATGAAATAAAAGGATAAAGATTAGGTTCGTTAAATTGTGAATATTGCCTAGAGATGAAATTTAAAATTGAATAACAAGAAGAAAAAAAAAGGGCCCGGGCCCGGCCCAAGCCCGGCCCTAGCTATTGGGCCTAGGGCCAGGGCCTGGACTGGGCCTAGGTTTGCCTTCGGCAGGCCCGGCCCGGCCCGGTTGGCAGCCCCACTGGCCCGGCCCCGGCCCGGCCCCACAGCAGGCTCGATGGGCTTGGGCTGGGCCGGCCCAAGCCCGGCCCTTTGACAACACTAGGCGTTGGTTTGCTATTTCTAAATTCACTATAAAGTTTTTGACTAACTGCGTCAATCAACCCCCTTCACGACCACGGAAAAATCTAAAATTTTCTGACATCGTAGATGTCTCAAAGACCACTAGGGTTCTTTCATTATACTTTATCAGATTCCACTCTAACATATTTTTTTTAAAAAAAATCATATATGGGACTGCTTGGAATTAAGTGGTTGATGACCCAGTTTTCACTTCTATGGATTAGCGTCAAATCATGGGTCACAAAATTCCGTCGTATGTATATAACTACGTTTATTATTTTGTATAGTAGATTCGTATTCCCGGAGGACTAAAAATTTGACCGTTAATTACGTCCACAACAACCTCCGATAAAAGAAACACAAATAACAAATTCAACATAAATATCAAACAAAAGTATATATATATATATATATATATATATATATATATATATATATATATATATATATATATATGAAACTCTCATTTGTTCATGAATCTTAATACATCATGAGAAGTACTTTGAGATTTTATATGAACTAAAAATTAGAAATACGAAAGAGAAATGGGATTCACCTTAATTCCACACTTCCCTTTTTTCTTTTTTCTTTTCCTTTTCCTTTGTGCCGCAACAGTATTTCTCTTCTTTTGCTGAGTCTTTTGCTGACTTAGCTCCCTTTGTCCTTTCTCTCTTGTTTCTCTCTTTGACTCACTTTTCCACTCTTTTGTTCACTGACTCTCCCACCCCCCCCCCCCCCCCCCCCCCCGCGAGAGGGTCCTTTTACTTTTACAGCAATACGCACAAAAAGAAAAGCCTAAAACATCTGCTTAAGCCACTAGATGGCTTTTTCTGACTAAAAAGTGTTTCCGGAATTTTTTATTCAAAAATTCCTAACTGACAATTAACTGAACGCTCGAAAGCCAATTCTGCTAAGAATAGCCATTGGCTCAGGAACTATCCAAGATTTCAGACAATGTGGTATGTCACCATTTTAAGGTCCTCATAAGATTTCTAAGGAAAATGGCGTTGGTTTGCTATTTCTAAATTCACCATAAAGTTTTGACTAACTGCGTCAATCAATCCCCTTCACGACCTCGGGAAAATCTGAAATTTTCTCACATCGTAGATGTCTCAAAAACAACTAGGGTTCTTTCTTTATACTTTATCAGATTCTGCTCTGACATATTTATAAAAAAAAAAAGAAATCATATAAGGGACTGCTTGGAATTAAGTGGTTGATGACACATTTTTTTCCGCTATGGATTAGCGTCAAATCATGTGTCACAAAATTCTGTTGTATGTATATAACGACGTTTATTATTTTGTATAGTGCATTCATATTCCCGAAGGACTAAAAATTCGACCGTTAATTACATCCACAACAACCTCCGAATAAAGAAACACAATTAACAAATTCAACATAAAAAACAAACAAAAATATATATGAAACTCTCATTTGTTCATGAATCTTAATACATCATGAGAAGTACTTTGAGATTTTACATGAAGTAAAAATTAGAAATACGAAAAGAAATGGGATTCACCTTAATCCCACACTTCCCTTTTTTCTTTTTTTTTCTTCCTTTTCCTTTGTGCCGCAACAGTATTTCTCTCCTTTTGCTGAGTCTTCTGCTGATTTAGCACCCTTAGTCCTTTCTCTTTGATTCCCTTTTTCCACTCTTTTGTTTACTGACTCCCCCCCCCCCCCCCCCCCCCCCGGCACGAGAGAGTCCTTCTCCTTTTACAGCAATACGCACACAAAAATAGCCTAAAGCATCTTCTTAAGCCACAAGATAGCTTTTTCTGACTAAAAAGTGTTTCGAGAATTTTTTGCTCTAAAATTCTTAACTGAACGCTCAAAAACCGGTTCCGTTCAAAATAGCCATTGGCTCCGGAACTCTCCGAGATTTCAGGCAATGTGGTATGTCACCATTTTAAGATTTTTATGGAAATTTGCGTTGGTTTGCTATTTCTAAATTCACCATAAAGTTTTTGACTAACTGCGTCAATCAACCCCCTTCACATCCTCGAGAAAATCTGTAATTTTCTCACATCGTAGATGTCTCAAAAACAACTAGGGTTCTTTCTTTATACTTTATTAGATTATGCTCTGACATATTTTTTTTAAAAAAATCATATAGGGGACTGCTTGGATATAAGTGGTTGATGACACATTTTTCCCCGCTATGGATTAGCGTCGAATCATGTGTCATAAAATTTCGTCGTATGTATATAACGACGTTTATTATTTTATATAGTGGATTCATATTTCCGGATGACTAAAAAGTTGACCGCTAATTACGTCCACGACAACCTCCGATTAAAGAAACACAAATAACAAACAAAAATATATACGAAACTTCCATTTCTTCATGAATCTTAATACATCATGTGAAGTACTTTGAGATTTTACATGAAGTAAGAATTAGAAATACAAAAGGAAATGGGATTCACCTTAATCTCATACTTCCCTCTTTTCTTTTCTTTTCTTTTCTTTTTTCCTTCATTTTCCTTTGTGCCACAACAGTACTTCTCTCCTTTTGCTGAGTCTTCTGCTGACTTAGCTCCCTTTGTCCTTTCTCTTTTGTTTCTCTCTTTGATTTCCTTTTTCCACTCTTTTGTTCACTGACTCCACCCCCCCACCCCCCGGGCACGAGAGAGTCCTTCTCCTTTTATAGCCAACAGAAGGTAGTCTTCCCCCCCCCCCACCCCATATTTTTGCTTTTGCCGAGAGCCTCCTTAAATGGTTGAAGTCTCCTTCTCTTGAATGGCACTCCTCTTCAAGTTAATCCCATGTGTTGATAAAACCAAGTATATCTCTATCTTTTATCTCCAAGTCTTTCAATAAAATATGACTTTATCCAAATTTTGGGAGAATCTCACTTGCTCCGTGGATATGGCAGACTTCATCCCAATTGGGCCATAGCCAGCCCAATGCAATATTTATTGAACTTTGGAAGCGGACCAAAATTTGGACTTTGTTTTAGCAACCTCCTTTGTTAAAATTTTGGTGCCAACAAATGCCCCTTGTGATTTGGATTTTTTTTTTAAGAAAAAACAAAAAAAAAGTTACGAAAATCTTAGGCAATTAAAAGCATTTTCTTTCGAACTCCTTCTTAGCCAAAAAGTCTACTAGAGAAAAAAATCTACATACTTGTCTTGTTATAGGATTATAACAACGAAATGAAGATAACCCTTCATAATTTGTCTTGCATTAGGATTGTGGTGTGTGTGTGTGTGTGTATACATACATACATATATATATATATATAGACACACACACACACACATATATATATATATATGGGGAAAAGCGAATATGTTGCTAGCCTTAGGTAAGTTGCCTAAGGCTAGCGACTAAAATTACGTCGTTTCGTCGTGTTTTGCACAGCTTAATAATTTCTTTTTTTTTTGTCTTTTCTCTCACCCTGTAACTCTCTCCTTCTCTCCATCTCTCTCTCTTTATCAGTTTGACCACACAGCCCTATTGCCGACCACCATCTTCGGCTAGCCTCCGCACCGACAAACCATAGCCCCCACCATAACAATTAATCACTACTATATATACACCCACCATTGCCAGTTCATTCTCTCCTGCGGCATCAGATTTCATCAAGTGCCATATCAGTTGATTTAAATAAGTGGATCTAATATAGAATCTGTCTTCAGCCAAGTAAGCATTTGGGATTGTCCATCAGGGCAATGAAAAGAGAACCTTTACAGATTGGTGAAGGGGGCAAAGTCTTGGTAGTACTGGTGGATCTAAAAAAGCTAGTACTACACCTGTGAGTAGATATGAGATGGAATTGAGGAAATGCTCCATGAAGAGGTGTAAATAGACTGAGAATCGCACTAATGAGGAGGTGAAGATGAATGCATTAGACGGAGGAGGGGTGGTAGATCGGCAGTAACGGTGGCCTGGCCGCGATAGAGGTAGGCAATGGGGTAATTGTATGCTGCGGTCGTGTGGAAGATCTGATAATGACAGAGAGTGTTACAGGGAGAGAAGAAAAAAATAGAAAAAGGAAAACCAATGAAAATTAACCAAAACTACATCGTTTTAGTTACTAGCCTTAGGTAACTTGTCTAAGGCTAGCAACATATTCGTTATTCCCATATATGTATGTGTGTGTGTGTGTGTGCCCACTCCTTATGGGAAGCCTAAGATGTTTGTGGTTCGTTTATTGCCTTGGACCATCTGGAACACGAATGGACCACGAATTCCAAGGTCCAATCCGCTAAGCCAATAATCGTATAGGCTTATTCACGGTCAATTTAATGTCTGAACCTTCCCCCCCCCCCCCAGAATAGGAATGGGCCACAAATTTAAAGGCCCACCTCACCTTTTGTCTTCTGAAAAGAGAATTAAAACAATGGCTCCAAAGGGTTTTGAACCCCTAACCTTCTTTAGTTTTGCTTCGGCACTTGACCAGTCAAGCTAGCCACGGTTTGTCGAAATTTATATCGCCATTCAAATATAAGCGTGACTTTGCATGCTAACAGTTCATCATTTTTTTTCCTTTTTTTTTTTGCAGCTGATGTGAAGATAAAAGTTCTGGAATCATCCTCAAAATTGAGTTTTGATGGGGAAGAGTTTGAAGTTGATTTTATCCAAAAGTATTCCACAGACTTGGTTCAGAGTCATTATGCATCTGACAGTCCTTGAGTGAAGCGCCCTTCTTCACCAGACACTTACGCCTTCTTAATGATATTCCTTCCTTACCTGATTGTCCACCTCATGATCCTCTTTTCTGGACTAGAACCATACATGGAGATTTAATCAGTTACGGAAAAGGAGGCTCCTTTTTGTATAAGGGAAAAAATTACGACGTCCAAGTTCTTGTCCAACAGCAAGCTAAATGATGCAATTCCTTCATATTTCAATACTCTTCTTTGCCAGATGACCACTCTTGGGATATCATGGAACGGTAAGCCAGCCATCAAAGCCAATTCTAATTTCACCCAAGACATAGGTTGGTCTTTTTGGGTACTTGATATTTTGGCTTCGTACGAACCCGAGCTTTGCCGCGCAGGAATTTATTGGGCAATCAGCCTTTCTCAATACATATATATTATCGAGATCAAGCACTCTTACACCATTTCTTTGAGCGTTCGTCACCTGACACCAACACATTTCACACATATTTTGGAGAGATTGGAATTTCTTTGTGGGACCTTCATAAGCTCGAAGGTCTTCCTATAGTCAAAATTTTTTTATGAGGAGGCCCTTCCTAGTAACACGATCCTTTATGACTCTTCAGACTAACCATCATGCTTAAGAGAGCTCCTGGACATAGCATGCCTCTGCAAACCAAGTCTACCTTTTGAGGAATGAATTAATCAATTCATTGAGAAGACTCGTGATGCCAAAGATATTAATGTTCTATCAAACAAGTCACTAGATTTGCGCATTTGAGGACAACTAGAATCATTCTGTTACAAGCGTCAAGAGGGCATTTCACGTCTTGGTTACTTGGCTGGTTTTCTTGCTTATTGGCTTTGCGGGTTCATGTTGCCTTCCTCTTGAGGGGACATAGCTAGAGCTGAAGTGATACCTATGGCGTGTAAAATGTCTCAAGGAACCTCTTATAACCTAGTCGTGCCGGTCATAGCCCATTTGTATTCCCAGCTTGGTCGTTTTGCCAGAATGGAAGAACCTGGGAAACAACTAGTGCAAGCTCCCTTTCAATACCTCTACGGATGGATTGCGATGCATTATCCTAGGTCATATGCTCGACATGTACAATTGGTGAAGGGCAAGCCTTTTCTTGCCTGTATCGGTGACCAACAGCCATCCAACATGGATCAACTGCTAGGCGAGCTTTTTTGAGATGAGTCAGAGTTCGTTCATCGTCCGTATGGGAAGCCTTTTGAAGCTAATGAGATAATAGATTCGGCTATCGAACAAGGTCAATGCATATCTGAATAACACTTGTCATTCCTCATTTTCGTACGACCAAGAATCTTAACATACGTTTCCGGCAGAAACCCGGTAGCTGAACCGTACGCTCTCTCACGTTATGGCTGTGAACAGGTTTTAGTCAAGTTCAACCACCCCCTCTTCCATCTATCGAGCGTCGTAACATACCACTGATTGGCATCAAAGTTTATTGGCGAAGGATGATGCGTCATTATACTGGCTCTCGACTTTCCTTCTGGCATCAAGACAGCCCGGAGTACGTCACTGAATCCTATGCCAAATGGTGGCAGCACAATACAGGAGCCATTCTTTATTTCAGACCTTCACCTGCTGAACTCTCCTTCTAAAAATTGCAAGTCCAAAGGAATCGATGAACACAAGAGACTTAAGTAGTCTTCCCCTGTTCCCACCAAGGCACATGTCTTGTCAAAAGATGAGATTTTAGACAGCTTTGAGAATCAGTATAAAGCATTTTTGGAAGACCTTAAAGTAGACTTCTTCTATTCTAGTGAAATTGAAGATCTTTTCAACACCCCTGGCATGAAGTCTTCACGGATTAAGGAAGGGGCTATGAGAGGGGTGAAACGCCTGAAGAGCACTCAACTTCCGCATGATGGATAGAGGTATTTTGATTCTTCTAAGCAATTGCATGACGCCTTCACTGCTTGTGGATCCAAAGAAGCTATCACCTCTCTTCTCAAACAAGGTGTGGAGCTTCCAAACATGGGTCGCTTCAAGTTAAAGGCCAACAAGAACGAATATTTGTTCCCCGATTCTAGAAGTTTTTCTATTCCGAACGAGCCTCGACCGTCGACCCCTATCAGGGACGGATCTCCTATCTGGCTAGATTCTTCTAATAGCCGGCAAACAAGAAATGAGATACTAGAGGTTGCCATAAGGACAAGAAGTATGTCCTGTATCGTAAGCAAGCATTTTGACCATGCACTCCTCCGCCAACATACCTCAGTTATCAAAGAGAAGAAAAAAGATGCAACTACTACCAGTGAACAGCACTCTCTAGAGACTGCAAGTCATGACACTTCCAAAGTGAAAGGTATATTTGTCACACTTGACGCCTTAATCGTCCTCCACTCTTCCCCCTCTTTTTTTTGGTCGATCTTTCTCTCATTATCGTTCTTTATTTCAGGGAATATGCCGAAATCAATCGTTGCTCATGGCAAAGCTAAGACTCCTTGTAAAGAGAAACTTCCAAGTAAGCGTGCTGTCAAGATCGGGAATGATGCTGGTAATGGAAATGCTTCAGCTTATTCACTAAAGGCCAAAGCCCTGGTTAGCAGAGGGACTTCAGATGCCTTTAGGGACGTTAGGACCAAACTAAGGTTAATGTCGATCCTCAGACCATGAAGAATCATTTGAAGAGATTATCGCGCTTTTGGAGGAGCCTCATGAAAAAAAAATCGAAGATGATTTTCTGGGAATGGAGGAATATTTACAAGAGCATACCCGCATGATACAAAGACTTTAGCGAAGACGCTGGCAGACATGGATCCCCTCAATCCCAAGCTCATGATTAAAATGGCGAACACCATGCTTAAAGGTCTTTTTGGTTTCCCGCTTGACATGCGCCCTTTTCATGATAATATAAAAGATCTCATTGCTCAGTCTTATCAACTGGCTGAAGCAAGAGAACATAAGGGCAGCTCAGATTTTGGTCTCAAATTTAGAAAAGCAGAAGCAAGATGCAAAACGGTGGTAGAGGACAACAGTCATTTAGAATCCCAGGTTATTAAAGCTAAGTCAACCACAAGAAGCCTTGATATCGAGATTGCCAACTTGAAGGTCAAACTCTAGACTTTAGAGAAGACTCGAGATACGTCAGTTATGACCTTAGAATAGGCCCAAGCCGACATTGGGCATACTTCAAAAGAGCTTGAATCTATCTCTATCATCATGGACGAACTTGAACTAAATGCCAATATCTACTCGTCTGTGGATGAAACTGGGATCAACAACCTCGCACAGTTAGAGAATGATTTAGAAGTCACCAAAGAGAAACTTTTTCTATCTTCGACTTAGAAGCATTCTAAAGTAGCACAAATTCTTTAGTGTAGCCATTAGCATAGCTTCAAGAAATGTTCCCCCCAAAAGATTCCAGTTGAAATGTAAAGAGAAATTATACAAACCAATCACATCAGAGAAACAATGGTGATTGGAATGTAAAGGAAAATTCTGATGCTTGCTATGAATGCGGCAAAATTGGGCACATCAAAAAGTATTGTCCACAACTTAAGAATAAAACTGCAAGTAGCAATAGTCTAGACTTCAAGGAGAAGAAGTTCAAACCCAGAAAAGCCTTGCTAACTTGGGATGACTCTGAAGAGAGTGATAAAGAAACAAGCGAAGATGATGACGTGGCTTAGCTTTGCTTCATGGCCAAGAATGATCAGCCTGATAAGGTAATCTCAGAAAATTTTAATTATAATGAGCTTATGTCAGCTTTTCTTGAACTTAGTAAAAACCATGAAAAGTTAAAAGTTAAAAATGCTGATCTCAAAAGTAAGCCTCTTTCCTCGATAAACACTGTTGATGAGCTAGAAGGTGAAAAGGAAGAGTTAGAAGAAAAAGTTGAGCTTTATACTTCTGAAAATGTTTCTCTAAAACATGATCTAATTGCTTCTAAGAAGGAAAATTCCTATTTATCTTTTGAAATCCATTCTCTCAGAGGAGTAAAAGTTCCGGTTGAAAACAAACTTTTGAAATCTCAACTGGAAGAAATTACTACACAAAAAGGGAATTTGGAAAAGGAAATTGAAGATCTGAATTTCATTCTTTCAAAATTTACCCAAGGAAAAGAGAATTTGGATATTCTTCTGGGAAGACAAAGATGTGTTTTTGAGAAAAGTGGAATTGGTTACAACCCCTCAAAAAAGCAAAAGGATTACAAAAACTTTTTCAACAAAAATTTAGCTTCCTGCTCACCATTCACTATCTGTACAGTGTGTTAAGAAAGGGCACTTAGTTTAAAATTGTCCTCTTAATGCTGTAAGAAATTAGCTATCCCCTTCTACTGCTAAAAATAAAATGAAGCAAGTTTGGGTGCCAAATTTTTTTTTATCTAATCTTCTAGGTCCGAAAAAAGTGTGGGTACCTAAAGGAACGAAACCAGAATATGTTGTAGGTATGTTTGAAAGCAAAGGTGGATTCAAACAAATAGATCCTCAATAGCGGATGTTCAAGGCATATTGTCACGACCCGAACCCACGGGCAGGCCCGCGAGCTAGGCACGTGACCGGCCGCAGACCCAATGGGCTCCAACCAAAGGCTCTGCCAGGCCTTACTCGCTAAAATCCAATATATGCTGCAATGGAAATTAAAACGTCTACAAACTTTAACTACATTTTCATATTTCTATTTGAATATAGTACTTATGCTAAAACTCATTATAACTCTGATTTATCAACGGCTAAAACTAAACCAACAACCTAAATATTCAGCGACTCATTCCATACAGTGTCTGAAGTTCCGCACCAAATTGTCTCTTCCTATGCTCTTCACCATCGCCTTACTTTCAACCTGAAATGATAAGTAAGGGATGAGCTTCCACGTGCTCAGTAAGTAAACAATGATTCAACTAGGTGGACCATAGCATGCATAAAATAACTCACTTTATATTATAGTCGCATTAAAAAGTCTAAAATCATGAAGTTGGTAATCATCTGGCAAAACGAATTAAAGCACATGAAACTAAAAACTGAAGTGTAAAATCATTAGCACAAAACTCACAACAACCAGTTCAATCCCAACATTAGCTCAAATGATATGCTGCGGTCAGCGTACAGGCCCCACTGACTAGGGCCCGAAATCCCTCCTCCATCCGGGATAAAATTCTGTGGACGCATGGGCGAACCACGAGCAACAGTACTGTGCATCAACGTACAAGCCCCGTTGACCAGGGCCCGAAATCCAACTTTCCCCCGTGGATATAGGGCACAGCAATCGAGTAAACCAAAAAGACCTTTTGGTTCATCGTAAACACAATCACTCCTCAATTAATGTCAAACCATCCTCACACCCATTTTGACAATTTTCAAGCTCTTCAATTTTCACAATAACGTCAAATTTCAAAACATTTCACTTGTACCAAACATTTCAAATCTGAGGTCCATTTCAATTTCTAAACAAAATCAATGCAGGCTGGTCCGATTTTTCATGACAAATAAACTACTAAAGCTTTTTAGCAATTCAAGCCAGAACAATTAAACATGATTAAAACAGTCAATGATAAACTTCACTTTTTAACATTAGGTAAACATATACTTATTATATAAAAACACTAGTGGAATCAAGGGTCACTTACCTGTCGCTGACACATTTCCTCGATCCAAAATCTAGCACGATGATCAATTGTTACCTTTGACCAATAAAACCGTTAATGAGATTCCTTTCATCTCCATAGCCCCGGCTTCATTAGAACCGAAGGGTATCATTGATGAAAATGCAGAATTCCTGTTGGATATTTTCTTAAACAACTCAGACGCCGTATCCGACCGCCTGTTACACAACCCGTCTAAAATCGTGCCCATTTCACCATGTCATTCTCAGGCATTTCATCACCGTTGCGGAATTTCCTTCAATTCACCTAATTTTAATAACCACCAAGCAAACTTGCGCTAAATAGTGCCCAGTTAATCAGTAGGGCCTAATGCTAACAAGTCTCTTTTATATATTCTCATGGCCTATGTGATTCCTTGTCCAAAGCACATACATGCGTAGGGTACACCTCTACAAGCATACGGTACACCTGCACCCTATATTCATATGGTACACAATGCCCATGTACTTACCATACCACATAGCCATACAACTCAATTTTACCAATTGCTTTTCACCTAAGTAACCCGTCACTTTCAAAATCCTCCAAGTACCTGCTACTCACCCCGCACGCTACAAAATGCACAAACAACATAGACACGTAACCATACCAATACCACCTGACCACTCCCCACCACACAATACAAGTATACCCATCACACTGTTACACACACATACACGGCCTTACAAAATATCGTGTTGCCTAAACAGCAGTATGCACGTGCACCTTGCACAACAATGTCCCACATGCACCCCTGTTACACCCATCATCCATCAACCACCGCACCTTCACACTTGCCCAATTACATACACTATACCCCCACACTATACACAGTTGTTCACCCACGAACATTAATAATATACAGCATCTGCACCGCCCACTACACATGCATATCTCAGGCACGCTTCCATATAATAATTGTTCATACATATCCCACATATAAAGACATACACAACACAGTGTTCACTCAATATACAATCACACCACATTACCCCTCATGTACACCCTGTTACACCTAGTGGTCTGATAACAACTAAGCCTACACTCCTGCCAAACACGCACACACATACATCCATCGCACACCAGCACGCACACACAAGAACTCCATACACGTCCAAGGACAATCACACTTATATACCTGTCCAAACTCACATACCGAAATACACACCACCGCACGCACACAACCCAACCACAATCACCCTAAGCATCGCCGTTAAAAGTCACACACACCAGTCACATATTCACACACTGCTACAAATACAAGTCACGCACAACGCCCACATACGCTTCATACCCACCTGTACACCCATTTCAACATACACCCTTATAACTTTGACCCAGACAAATACACACTATTAGCTGCACCACTTCACCCTTCAAAACTAACACAAAAGTGTTCATACATGGCCACACTTCAGTCCACTTCAGCCACTGCCGGCACCGCCACAATGTCATTCCGGCCATCGAAAGCACCGCCATGATACCCTAAAACACACTGTGCCAAAATCACTGCAACTCCCCAATACACTCACCGTACACCCACCACCGCGTACATATAACCTATCCACTTCATCCTATTTCAATCACTGCCAACACAACATCTAAAAGGCCACTTCACACTGTAAAATAAAACCCAGCTCCATATTTTGATACAACCAATGCTCGTCAGCCCGTCAGTTCGTCGGAAGAAGAAATTAGGCCTGCGAACGTAGACCGGAGTGAATACGATAAAGACCCATAGGGACAGACAATTTTTTTTTTCTTTTCCCTCTGACACCGCCCTAACAGGCCAGGTTGTCTCGCTGTGTCCAGTGGCCACCTGCGGATGTAGATGTGGACATGTTAATAGGGGAGGCTGCTCCGATGTCCTTCATTGCCCAATCATCGGGTAGCCGAAATTTCCACCAGTGGCCATCAAGGGTTCTACCCGTCGCCCTTAATAGGGACCTTTGCTTGCGCCATTGGTTAGTACTCTAGGTGTGGCACCGGTCGGAATTGGCCATCAAAGACCGATTACGTTGCTGACAACAGCGAGCAAGACTTGGAGATGGTGGGGGGAAGGGGGGGCAGTGCCTCTAATAGAGATGGAGGAACAGTGTAGTGGCTGTGAAGGCCAATCGCACTATCGGGATTTGACGCCGACAACCTGTGGGTGTGGCCAAAATTGTGAGAAACAGGCACGGCGCGTTGGTTGCGACAAGTGGTAGCGGAGGTGCGGGCAACAGCGTTCAGTGAAGGAGCACCGGAGTTGATCGCCGGTGACGGGTCCATGGCCAGCAGCGGGGCTGTCCTGAGGTGGGAGTGGCACCGCCGATCTAGGGCCGGCTGCCATCTCTCATCTCTTCTCCTGTCTTTCCTTCAGTACCCATCTCTTTGTCTCCTGTTTTCTTTCTTTCTTTTTTTTTTCGACTCTCTCTCCCGGTTTTCTTTTATCTTCTTTTCCTCCCTATCAGTCACTTCAAATGCTACATTTTTTTTCATTAGCACAAAACTCACAACAACCAGTTCAATCCCAACATTAGCTCAAATGATATGCTGCGGTCAGCGTACAGGCCCCACTGACTAGGGCTCGAAATCCCTCCTCCATCCGGGATAAAATTCTGTGGACGCATGGGCGAACCACGAGCAACAGTACTGTGCATCAACGTACAAGCCCCGTTGACCAGCGCCCGAAATCTAACTTTCCCCCGTGGATATAGGGCACAGCAATCGAGTAAACCAAAAAGACCTTTTGGTTCATCGTAAACACAATCACTCCTCAATTAATGTCAAACCATCCTCACACCCATTTTGACAATTTTCAAGCTCTTCAATTTTCACAATAACGTCAAATTTCAAACCATTTCACTTGTACCAAACATTTCAAATCTGAGGTCCATTTCAATTTCTAAACAAAATCAATGCACGCTGGTCCGATTTTTCATGACAAATAAACTACTAAAGCTTTTTAGCAATTCAAGCCAGAACAATTAAACATGATTAAAACAGTCAATGCTAAACTTCACTTTTTAACATTAGGTAAACATATACTTATTATATAAAAACACTAGTTGAATCAAGGGTCACTTACCTGTCGCTGACACATTTCCTCGATCCAAAATCTAGCACGATGATCAATTGTTACCTTTGACCAATAAAACCGTTAATGCGATTCCTTTCATCTCCATAGCCCCGGCTTCATTAGAACCGAAGGGTATCATTGATGAAAATGCAGAATTCCTGTTGGATATTTTCTTAAACAACTCAGACGCCGTATCCGACCGCCTGTTACACAACCCGTCTAAAATCGTGCCCAGTTCACCATGTCATTCTCAGGCATTTCATCACCGTTGCGGAATTTCCTTCAATTCACCTAATTTTAATAACCACCAAGCAAACTTGCGCTAAATAGTGCCCAGTTAATCAGTAGGGCCTAATGCTAACAAGTCTCTTTTATATATTCTCATGGCCTATGTGATTCCTTGTCCAAAGCACATACATGCGTAGGGTACACCTCTACAAGCATACGGTACACCTGCACCCTATATTCATATGGTACACAATGCCCATGTACTTACCATACCACATAGCCATACAACTCAATTTTACCAATTGCTTTTCACCTAAGTAACCCGTCACTTTCAAAATCCTCCAAGTACCTGCTACTCACCCCGCACGCTACAAAATGCACAAACAACATAGACACGTAACCATACCAATACCACCTGACCACTCCCCACCACACAATACAAGTATACCCATCACACTGTTACACACACATACACGGCCTTACACAATATCGTGTTGCCTAAACAGCAGTATGCACGTGCACCTTGCACAACAATGTCCCACATGCACCCCTGTTACACCCATCATCCATCAACCACCGCACCTTCACACTTGCCCAATTACATACACTGTACCCCCACACTATACACAGTTGTTCACCCATGAACATTAATAATATACAGCATCTGCACCGCCCACTACACATGCATATCTCAGGCACGCTTCCATATAATAATTGTTCATACATATCCCACATATAAAGACATACACAACACAGTGTTCACTCAATATACAATCACACCACATTACCCCTCATGTACACCCTGTTACACCTAGTGGTCTGATAACAACTAAGCCTACACTCCTGCCAAACACGCACACACATACATCCATCGCACACCAGCACGCACACACAAGAACTCCATACACGTCCAACGACAATCACACTTATATACCTGTCCAAACTCACATACCGAAATACACACCACCGCACGCACACAACCCAACCACAATCACCCTAAGCACCGCCGTTAAAAGTCACACACACCAGTCACATATTCACACACTGCTACAAATACAAGTCACGCACAACGCCCACATACGCTTCATACCCACCTGTACACCCATTTCAACATACACCCTTATAACTTTGACCCAGACAAATACACACTATTAGCTGCACCACTTCACCCTTCCAAACTAACACAAAAGTGTTCATGCATGGCCACACTTCAGTCCACTTCAGCCACTGCCGGCACCGCCACAATGTCATTCCGGCCATCGAAAGCACCGCCATGATACCCTAAAACACACCGTGCCAAAATCACCGCAACTCCCCAATACACTCACCGTACACCCACCACCGCGTACATATAACCTATCCACTTCATCCTATTTCAATCACTGCCAACACAACATCTAAAAGGCCACTTCACACTGTAAAATAAAACCCAGCTCCATATTTTGATACAACCAATGCTCGTCAGCCCGTCAGTTCGTCGGAAGAAGAAATTAGGCCTGCGAACGTAGACCGGAGTGAATACGATAAAGACCCATAGGGACAGACAATTTTTTTTTTCTTTTCCCTCTGACACCGCCCTAACAGGCCAGGTTGTCTCGCTGTGTCCAGTGGCCACCTGCGGATGTAGATGTGGACATGTTAATAGGGGAGGCTGCTCCGATGTCCTTCATTGCCCAATCATCGGGTAGCCGAAATTTCCACCAGTGGCCATCAAGGGTTCTACCCGTCGCCCTTAATAGGGACCTTTGCTTGCGCCATTGGTTAGTACTCTAGGTGTGGCACCGGTCGGAATTGGCCATCAAAGACCGATTACGTTGCTGACAACAGCGAGCAAGACTTGGAGATGGTGGGGGGAAGGGGGGGCAGTGCCTCTAATAGAGATGGAGGAACAGTGTAGCGGCTGTGAAGGCCAATCGCACTATCGGGATTTGACACCGACAACCTGTGGGTGTGGCCAAAATTGTGAGAAACAGGCAGCGGCGCGTTGGTTGCGACAAGTGGTAGCGGAGGTGCGGGCAACGGCGTTCAGTGAAGGAGCACCGGAGTTGATCGCCGGTGACGGGTCCATGGCCAGCAGCGGGGCTGTCCTGAGGTGGGAGTGGCACCGCCGATCTAGGGCCGGCTGCCATCTCTCATCTCTTCTCCTGTCTGTCCTTCAGTACCCATCTCTTTGTCTCCTGTTTTCTTTCTTCTTTTTTTTTTGACTCTCTCTCCCGGTTTTCTTTTATCTTCTTTTCCTCCCTATCAGTCACTTCAAATGCTACATTTTTTTTTTCATAAATCACTCCCTCTGTTATATTTGAAATAACCAAAATTGAGAACTGTATACTAAATCTTAATTTAATAATAATTTCTCAAGTTACTTCCCTCGGTATCATAAATTGACGATCAGATTGTTCATGTCAATCGTCGCTAAAAACAAAAATATTTTTACTTGTAAAATTTGCCGCTAAATAAGAAATATTAATAAGTAAAGTTGCTAAAATTTTACTAAAAAGTTCAAACCTAGGTTAGGGATATTACACATATGATCGGTGGTCGTTCACTATTTTCTCATATCACTCCGAAGAATGGTGGACTTGTTACTTTCGAACACAACTCAAATAGGAAGATCATCAGTAAAGGTAAAATTGGCACTAGTTCAATATCTATCCATAATGTATCCTTGGTTGAAGGTGTAAAGTTTAATTTGATAAGTATCAGTCAGCTAATCGATAGTGGACACAAAGTTTAGTTCGAAGGCGATCAATGCCTGATCAGTCATGCCTCGGATGGAGGCACCTTGGTTGGTAAGAGAGATGGTAACATCTACACTTTATCTTTTAATGCTTTTAACTCTTCTCGTGAAGTTTGTCTTTTTGCTCAACATAATGATATTTGGTTGTGGCATCGTAGATTAGGTCATGTTCACATGGATCTAATCAAGAAATTTCTCTCGAAAGAGCTTGTCAGAGGCTTACCTAAGTTGAAGTTCGTCAAGGATAAGGTTTGTGATGCATGTCAATACGATAAATAGTCAAAAACATTTTTTCAAGCCAAAAATGTTGTTTCCACCTCTCGCCCTCTTCAACTTCTTCATTTAGATCTTTTGGGGCCACAAGAAATGCCAGCCTAGGTGAAAAATTTTATGCCTTCGTCATTGTTGACGATTTTTCAAGGTACACCTGGGTTCTTTTTCTAACTCATAAGGATGAAGCTTTTGAAAAAAAATTTAGTCTTGTAAAGTAACATCAAAATGAGAAGGAGTTGAAGCTTGTAAAAATTCGAAGTGATCATGGCAGTGAATTTGAAAAAGATTTCATTCCTTTTTGTGTTCAAAATGGCATTTCTCATGAGTTTTCTGCTCCTCAGACACCCCAACAAAATGGGGCTATAGAGAGAAAGAATTGAACTCTTCAAGAAATGCCAGAACCATGCTTCATGAAAACTCCTTGCCAAAATATTTTTGGGCCGAAGCCGTCAGCACTTCCTGCTATTTGTTGAACAGGGTACTCATCAGACCTATTCTGGACAAAACTCCTTATGAACTTTTCTCAAATCAAAAACCAAAAATCGATTATTTCAAGATTTTTGGTTGCAAATGTTTTATTTTGAACAATCGTGAGAACTTGGGAAAGTTTGATGCGAAATCTGATGAGGGAATATTTCTTGGTTATTCATTAAAAAGCAGACCATATAGAATCTATAATCGTAGAACTCTTACAATTGAAGAATCTATGCATGTTGATTTGACGAATCTAACATTGAAAAACCAAGTAAGAATGTAGGTGATGATTGTGAGGAACTCCTTCTGGATTTGAACAACAAACTCAATGTCTCCTCAACTGAGAGGAATGTTCAACATCTTCACACAACAATAATGCCGAGACTCAGCCACTCCCAAAAAACTAGAGATATTCCTCCAGTCACCCACTAGAACAAGTAATTGGTAATGTTGAACGTAGAGTTACGACACGATCCATGGTAAATCTTTTCTGTGCGGATTTCTCTTTTCTTTCTCCAATAGAGCCTAAAAATATTTTAGAGGCTCTAAAAGATGCTGAGTGGATCCTTGCCATGCAAAACGTGCTAAATCAATTTGAGAGAAGCGATGTTTGGTCATTAGTTCCGCCTCCTGTTCAACAAAAGATCATTGGAACCAAGTGGGTTTTTTGAAACAAACTTGATGAAGATGGTCATATTGTTCGTAACAAGGCTAGACTAGTTGTTCAACGAAACAATCAAGTCGAAGGGGTTGATTTTGATGAAACCTTTGCCCCAGTTGCTCGACTTGAAGCTATCCGTATGCTTTTGGCTTTTTCATGTCACTTGAACTTCAAACTTGTTAGACCCCTCATATTTAAATGCGTAAAAAAAAAAATTATTAAAGAGTTTGGGACGTAATGGGTATTTTGAAATTCTATTTGTTTTAGGAATATAAGAATTGTTCTTTTAGGTTATTGATAATTTACGTACTATATATTCTCTAGGAACCTTAAGAGCACACCAAAATTCAGAAGAGCCTCCAAGGAATCCTTAGGAAGAGACTTCTTGGAATTTTGACAAATTGCTTGAGGGCTTTGAAACAATTGAATTGAGGAAATTAAATTTTGGGTTTAATCACGATCAGAGTTAAGAATTTACTGTTTTTGATATTCGAGTCAGCGTTGGGCTAATCAATTCCATATTATGAAAGGTTTCATTGTTAGTTCTTATTTAAACTATTGTCGTCTGCAATTGAAAGTGTCGTGTTTCTGTTTTGACTGCTGTCGTTCCATTCTGTACGCTGTTGGGTTACCACCCACCAGCATTAGTTTGTGAGAATTCGTGAATTTTGAATCCGTTGTCTAACAATTTCCGTTGTCAGCTAGTCTAGGATTTCGTGCCATACTGTCACAGAAATTGGCTATGGTTGCTGGCTCGTTTTGCGTGTAATTGGCCACACCAACATATACTTCCCTTTTCCATGCCAAATTTGTCTTTGCATTCATCCTGAACTTGCTTCGTGTAACGTGCCAGTTAATTATTTGAATCATTCTGCAAAGCTTTTCTTCCGAAGCCTATGTGAAGGCCACCACGTGGACCTTGGCTGTACATTGTTGTTTCTTTGTTTAAGCTAATATTCCCCCGTAATAACTTGACTTCATCATTACAAAGCTCCTTATTACACCTTCATTGATTATTTATCATCCCAACAGGCAAACAGAATGTGAATCCTTTCGGGTGTTATATGGCTTGCCGCCACATGTCCAATACCTTGGTTTGTGTGTATATCTCTGTGTATATTATTCGGTTAGCGGTGTTGCACTCATATTCCAGCAATTTTAATTTCGTTGAGACCGTTATTTTGTGCTCTTCGACTTGAGTCCAATATTGAGCTTGTTCAAAAATCGTTTGAAATATCGTACTTGAATTGGTATTAAATATCCGTCTATCTTTGTAGCGTATCACTTTGTGGAATTTAAAAGACACCCACCCATTAGTTTACATCGTCTAAACAACTCGTTAGTCTCACTATAAATTATTGAATCTATGTGCTAATAATTTCATGAGCCATGTCACAGCGTATGTGACTTTTCTTTTTCTGACTTACCCACGTGGATTGGAACGTGGGCTAGCTCAATGGAATGAGTTAGAGATCGCGATCTTATTTTCTGAACTTGGTTCCACGTGCCAGTGATGGCATGTGTGACCTTATTCTGAATGGCTCTCTAGTGTCAGTTTCTATATAAGAATACATTTTGAAATTTTGTCTTTCTACGAAACATATTTTGTATTTTGACAATTCTGGTTCGTATATGTTATGTTAAAATTCTGTACGTCCGATCTTGTTTTCTCAGATACCTTTGTATCCCATTTTGATTGGTCCATTGAGCGACCTTACTGAGCATTTGGCTCACCCCCCTTATTATTTTACTTTCAGGTGATCAGTAGAGGGGATTGGATTATGGGCATAGCAATTTGACTGAGAGCTAGCGGTTTAATCTCAGAGCTACTTTGATTATTTGTTTTTAGAAATTATAATAAGAGGAAATATTTGGATTTCGATGTTTCATTTGGAACTCCTTGTAGGAGTAAATTCGGGATTAAATTACTGTTTAGGTCTATTTGACATTTAATTGTGTAAATTGGAGATTTTCTGATTAGATGCTCTGAATAACCTATTTTGGAGACTTTTGGAAATTTGAGGTTTTCTGACTTTGTTTATTTGGTATTAACGCTCCGAAAATTCGGGGCGTTACAAAACTTTTTCAAATGGATGTGAAAAGTGCCTTCGTGAATGGGGTAATTCAGGAGGAAGTGTTTGTTAAACAAGCTCCCAGTTTTGAAAACAAAAAATACCCCAATCATGTTTTTAAGCTGAAAAAGGCTCTGTACGGTCTTAAACAAGCTCCTCGAGCTTGGTACGATCGTCTTAGCAGTTTCCTCATTGATCATGGTTTTTCTCGTGGCAAGATCGATACATCTCTTTTTACGAAAATCCTTAACTCAGACATTTTGATTGTTCAAATTTATGTTGATGACATTATTTTTAGTGCCACTAACAATGATCTATGCCAAGAGTTTGCTGAGAGTATGCGCAGGGAGTTCGAGATGAGTATGATGGGAGAACTCACTGTTTTCCTCGGGCTTCAGATCAAACAATCAAAGGAAGGAATCTTCATAAGCCATTCCAAGTACACAAGAGAGCTTTTGAAAAGGTTTGGTTTGGATAATGCTAAAACAAGAGGTACCCCTATTTCTCCTAGCATTAATCTTGTCAAAGATGAAAATGGTAAAGACGTTGATAACAAACTTTACCCGAGGATGATTGGTAGTTTACTTTTTCTTACCGCCTCTAGACCTGATATAATGTTTAGTGTGTGTATTTGCGCCCGTTTTCAATTGTCCCAAAGAATCTCATCTTACTGCGGTTAAACGTATTTTCAAATATCTCACTAGGACTTTAAATTTAGGCCTTTGGTATCCTCGTAGTTCTTCTCTAGATCTAGTTGGTTTCTCCGATTCTGATTATGCCAGTTGTCTTGTTGATCGTAAGAGTACTAGTGGTACTTATCAATTTCTTGGTGAGGCATTAGGGTCCTGGCACAGTAAGAAATAGACATCTCTCCACATCTTAGGCAGAATATGTTGCGGCTGGAAGCTTTTGTGCCCAAGTACTGTGGATGGGTCAAACTTGGCGGGATTTTGGTGTCATAATAGATCACATTCCTATCATGTGCGATAGTAGTAATGCTATTGATACAAGTAAAAATCCTGTCCAACACTCTCGCACTAAGCACATCGATATTCGTCATCACTTTCTTCAAGACAATGTTCAAAAAGGTTTAATAGAACTCAAGAAAGTTGGTTCCGGTGATCAGCTCGCAGATATTTTTACCAAACCTCTAGTGGAATCCTCTTTTTTTTTCTCTTCGTCATCGCTTAGGAATGTGTGATCTTAGCTAAAATTTCATCGTTTCTGATCGTTTCAGTTGAAAGAAAAAATTTTCCTTCGAATGAAATTTTCATTCGACTCTAAACTTCTCTTCCAACCAAAAATTTTGTTTTTCCTTCGAAACTGCTCTTTTCGGTCGAATGAAAGTGGACTTTCATTCGACTCAAATCTTTTTCAGTCGAATGAAATTGAGTTTTCATTTGACTCAAAACTTTTCAGTCGAATGAAAATTTTGCTCTCTATTTGCGACTGCTGGATTCGGTCGGATGAAAGTGAGTTTTCATTCGACTCAAATCTTTTCAGTCGACCGAAAACCCGTCGTCTATTTATCCCCCCCGTCATTTTTTTATTCACTTTTTACTATTTAGCCTTTTTCACTATTCGTCGTTCAGTTTTACAGTCTCTCACTCTTCTTCTCTCTTGCACACTTATCACTCAAAGACCCACCATGGACTCAAACCCTCGTCCGCATAGTCGTTGTTACCTTGTAATGCATGTCTCCGACAACAAAGACGAATCCAACAGGGCACCACCGCCTCCTACCGCTGCTCCACCGCCTCCTGTAGTTGTCACCACTCAGACTAAAGCCATTCCCACACGTCGCCGCACCCACCAGACGTCAACTGCTCCTGCGCGCTCGTCATCAGCTGCACCTACTCAACGGACGTCTGTTGCTCCTCCATCCTCTTCAGGTACTGCTGTTGCTCCTCCTCCTCCTTCTACTCTTGCTGCCTCTTCTTCATCTTCTTCTCCTTCTACCTGCCTGCCACCCACCTGTCCCTATCTTTCTCTACCCCAATTCTTCACATTCTCCATTTTTTTGAGTCAGCTGATGACCAAATCAACTATTACACAAATTTTGTTAATCAGGAGGTCGTACCGGGTCGTCCAAGTGATGTCAACTTAATGACTCAATTTGGTCTTACCGGTCTTTTTGACCGAATGTGCTTTCCCTCCATTCTTTCTCCTCCCTACATTTACTATCCTTGTCTTGTTCGAATGTTCTATTTGAATATGACATTTAATGCCCTATCCTCAGCCTTTTGACCATATATGTTAATGGGATCACTATCCGCCTTGATGCTACCTCTTTAGCCCAAATCCTCGGTTTTATAAACCAATCCTCCACCATTGTTTTTCCCGGAAACACGTGGTGCACCAGTAGCTCCTTTACCCTTCTTCAACAGACCCAAACCCTTTTAGGAGACCCGTTCATTTCTAGACCCCGCAAACCCAGCTTAGGTGACCTTTCCCCTCTTCATCGTGTCCTTTACCTTATTTTGTGTTATAACCTTTCTGGCCGTTCTGGCTCTTTTGCCTCCTTTACATATCTCGACATTGTTCTCCTCATGCACTTCATTCGAGGCTCTGCTTTAAACATTGCGGGTATTACCATGCTCGTAATGGATGCCCGAAAGAAGAAATCATATGCTCATCTTCCATTTGGTCTACTCTTGACTCGAGTTTTTGAATATTTTCATGTCCCCCTTCCCACCTTTCTCTCGGAATGTATATCTATTCCGAGTCAGCATATTCTTAACAAGACTTCTCTTCGTCGTGCAAGTTTCACTATTCACACTGACCTTACTACCAACACTGTTTCTCTCGAGCGTGTCGCATCTATCGACTCAACTCAAACTGCATCCATTCCCGCTTCTACTCTATCTCCCGCTCCTGCATTTCAGCCGCCGCCACCTTCTAACCCTTCTCTGTCTGTACCACCCCCACATACTGATCCTTCTCCCTCTATACCACCTCCACCCTCTGACCCCTCCTCTTCTGCCCCGCCTCTACCCACGCCTCCTCACCCTTCCGATCCTTTCTTCAGCCCTCTTAACAACTTTTCCAACCTTAATTTTGATGAATTCTTATCCTCTGATAACTCTAAATTCTGTGAGCACCTTTCTCGTCTCTCCACTTCAATTTAGTTAAGCAAACCATACCACCCTCCTCCACGAGCTTGCTGCTCTTCAGTAGTCGGTTCAACAATCCTCAGCCCAGCTTCTCTCTAAACATTTTCATTCGACTCAATTCTTCAATGTCTTTACCATCTCTTCTCACTAAGTTTTCAATCAACCGATTTCTCTGAGATGTACTTTGAGTCGAATCAAACCTATGTTTTATTTGAATCAATTCTTTTTGGCTTCCCCTCTATAACGGTTCACTTTCTTCTCCAGTATAAAAGGGGATCCTTGAGAGCATTTGATACATTTCTCGCCTATCATAAAAAATCTCTCTTACTTCTCTCAGAATACTCTCTCATCTTATTCTCATGCTTTCATCTATTCTCTATTGAGTGAGTTCATCTTTGAGAAAGTTTATTGTAAGCTTCTTAGTTTTTGGTTCTTGAAAGAATATAGATCTTCCCACCTAAGAAGGCTTAGTCTTAGATTATTCATTGTAACATCTACTCAAGAAGGAGTTTGTCTGTTGTATTACATTGTAAAATTCTTTTCAATTGTAAACTGTTAGAAACCTTGGAAGGGTTTCAGAAATTGTACTACGGTTTAAGCTAGCACCCGAAGCTAGCTAGTTAGTGGAAGGCTCGAGTAGGTCTCCCTTTATGTGGAGTGCTCGGGGACTGGACGTAGGCTGGTGGGGCCGAACCAATATAAATCTCTGTGTTGATTTATTATTATTACTTCTGTCATTACTTTGTAATTTTGTTTTTAATTTCTACTCAAAGTTGTAAAACACCTATTCACCCCGACCCCTAGGTGTACTTAGGGACCTACACCGATCAACATGACTTCTAGGGGAACCAAAGCCCTTATATTTAATGAAGTTAGGGAGTTCATATCCTTTAAGGAATTGGACTCGCCTTACTCCAGGTGGGTACAAATCTCGAGGTAATGAGAACCCCGTATCTCTAGCCCTAGCAAACTCCAATGTTACGTTAAGCAGATCTTCGGTCGAAATTTATGAGAAGGAATAATTTTGCACTGAAACTTGGTCAATGTCTTCTACATCATCGTACCCCATTTGTAATGGAGATAATACATAAAACTTTCTATAGAACCTATCAGCAAGTGTATCCCAGCCAGGGATAGATTCTGGGAGGAGGTTTAAATACCAAGCGAGGGTCGTACCATCTAAAGACAAAGGGAACTGCCTTAACAGGAGTGCTTGACTTTTCGCTGTGTCGCCACATATAGCGGGAAACAAAACAAGGTGTTTCCTAGGGAAACCAGATCCTCTATATAGATGAAAATGAGGAATAATGTATCCTGAGGGATACGGTACTTGATCTACCCAGGCTGGGTATTATGCCCTTATTATCTACCTCATCTGAATGATTGTTCTATTTTGATTCATCAGGCTATTGTCCAGATCAATAGATATTCTTGTTCTAGCAAGGCCTGTCCTCTACATATTTACAACTGATCTTGCTTGGTCACGAGCATTGTGTGTGACTTCAACATCTCTTCTACCAAAATCAACATCCACTGTGATGATGTTGCATGCAAACCGGTCATCAATGGAGAAATAGGAGCTTCCAATACTTTCCCCATCATATGTCCCTGCCTGAGGATAATATGAACCATCAGACTTGCAAGCGTAAGAATATGTCTCATTCTATCCCACTAGCAAGGATCTTAACTTTTCCTCAATATCTTCCAGAGTTATATCTTGTCCATTAGACACAAGCGCTGTATCTTTCTCTTCATTACTAAAATTTGACTGATATTCTTGGGGAAAGAACTCATAGAGAGTAACTGGCAGCGTAGGAAGTTGGATCAACAACTCTTTATTGGTTGGATCTCCCTTGTAATTTTTCTTAGAGATTTTATTCTTTTTCTTCTTGTCCTTGAGGGCTTTCAACCTCTTGAATTTATTCAAGACTCATTGTCATCTACTTGCAACACGTGAGGCCTGCTTGGACCGCCATTGACGCCTTTTCTTAGCACCTCTATTTTCAAAAAGGACCCATTCCCCCTCATTATCAATGAAAAGGGAGTGAGGAACATCTGCTGACTGAGGACTAGACAGTCTCAATATCTCTTCTGGATCAAGTGCTAAGGTGATAGAGTTCGATGTGGCTCTCTCGATATGAGGGAGGCTTATGTCACCTACATTGATGAGATTTTGTATCGGTTCCTTTAGGACAAAACACTTTTCAATAGGATGACTCACCAAATGATGATAAATATAATAACTGGGGTCATTGATTTTTTCTTCCTTGCTAGGCCTTTTCACCTAAGGGAGGGTTATGAGGTCTTCTTTTAACAATTCCTCAAAAAGGTCCTTGATGATATCATCAGGAAAAGAATACTTTTTCTCCATCCTTTCATTTAATGAAGGTCTTTTTTCACCCCCACCATTTCCTTTTTCGACTGGGTTCTCGACTTCCTTTTTGTTCTTAGGAAGAACTGTAAGTTACCTTTTTATTTCTTCCATTAGAGCGGTTTTGACTTTGTCAGTAGCTCTAGATCTTACCTTTCCTTGGCCCAAGTGCATTTTGAGTACACAAGTCATTGAACCCGTTAAAGGTTTGTGATAAAAGGTGTAGCGAGAGTTCATGCTTAAAATTATGTAAGCACATTTGTAGCATTTCTCCTTGGCTAAAGTTACGAGAACACCTAAAGGTGAGAGCCTGCCATCTTGCAATGAAATCGGATGCTAACACATAATCACGATGTTTTGTATTGATCAGTTCTACTATACTCACTCGTCGTTCTGTATTACTGAACTGGTTGTAAAACTCCCTGATCAGAGTGTCCTAGTCAGGAATCAACCCTTATGGCAGATTGGAGTACCATACAAAAGCAGGTCCCTCCAAGAATTATAAGAATAGTTGTACCCATAAAAGCTTATTTTTGCCTAGATGGGCTAGACGAGCAATGAAATGAGCTACATGTTCTCTTGGATTTCCTTTCCCGTTAAACCTTCGAAAGTCTGATTGAGTGAAAGTGGATGGAAAAGGGACCTGGTCTACCCAGGATGGGTATGGTTTTGTTACCAAACTAGCAGTGGGAGTGGTCCCATCTTTGACTTTCCTCATTTCCCTTTTGACTATATGTCAATATAAGATAAGAGGTCTAGGTCCAAACTCCCATTGGGTAAGTGATGTTGTTTAGGGCCTCTTCCAGCATAAAGGTTGCTGGTTTGACTTGTCTTGGCCTCTGCATATGGCGTGCCGAAAGGTTGGGCGCTATGGTTGACATAACCATCACCTCTCATAGGATTTGGTCCCCTGGTCATAAAGCATTTCGCTTGATCATGACGCCTTGATTTGTCATGGCAAGATGATGACTTCTTCTTGGCAGTAGCCTTTGATAATTTAGCAGTTAGGCCTTCTGTCTGCGCCATCATCATGGTTATTTGATGGGCCATCCGTGCTTCTAGGAGAGTAACCTTGTCATCAGAAGAGAAGTTATCTTCACTTTTATCATTTGGTATTGAATGCTGACCTTCTTCAGTATTCTTGCTGGAAGAAGGGGAAGAAGTCTGAGTAGTTGAGGCACTTTCAGGAGATGCCAACTTATCAGGCACTTCCCTGAACAAAGGATTAATAACCCCCTCAATAAGTGCCCTTTGGCTGCCATAGAGCGGGTTACATGAACTGAGTAGTCCTCCTGAGGTACTATTTTTTTTTATCTTTCCTCGGGTTCTTCTTTCTTAGGTCTGTGCTGGACGCCGTGGAACTTTGACTATCAACCACACGTACTTCTTCTCTTACATTCTTTTTAGATTTTGGCTGGCGGTTTTGTCCTTTCCTTGCTTCATTCCCAAAGGCTGGTGAATCTGTGGTCCTTATCTCGCCTCTTTCAAGGCTTAATGTCTTATTTAGACTAGCAGCTATAGTGGCTGCATCAACCTGGGATGACTGATTTTAAGAGGTAAACCCATCCTTATGCCCCATTGGTTTTGATCCTACTACCATCGTAGAAACATGTTTGTGTGGCCAGACAGGTGGGATATATCCCCTGGAGTTTCCTGACGGCACATGCCTGTTTGGTTCATCATTGGCTTCCAAAGTCTTGGCCCTGTAGAGGACTTTAATTTCACCAAAATTTCTTGGTTGATTTACTTGTATTTTTACGTGTTCCCATCCCTGTTGATCATTTCCCAATGGACTCTTTTGGGACCCAATATGCTTTCTAGATGGGATACCCATTGGTAGTCTAGTCATCCCTTCCCGGCGGCGTAACTGAGCGGACGAGAAGCATCCTCGTGGGTTATCCTGGCGAGGTCCAAAGGTTCTGACTGGATGTGTCCTTAGCTTTTACCCCAATGGCTTTACTGCGTTGGGCACCTTTGCCTCATAGGCTATGGGATGCGGACCCTGAAGCCTATGCTTCATAGTATAATGCCCCTTGGGAAATTGAGGCCATGGCCTATTTTCCACAAGCTGTAGGCTCTTGGAAACTCGAGGTCGTAGCCTATGTTCCAAAAGGGGTGACCCCAGGGGAAACTGTGGCCGTAGCCCATATTCCACAAGCGAGGACCCCTAGGAACTTGTGGCCTTGGCCTTTGTTCCTTAAAGACTGACCCCTTAGGTATTTGTGGTCGTAGCCTGTGTCCCAAGGGGCATAAGTTTGCGGGTGGCCTCTAAGAACATGTGGCCTTAACCCTTGTTTCATATATTGGATGCCCCTAGGAACTCGTGGCCATGACCCCTGTTCCACAGATGACATGCCCCTAAGAACTCGTGGCCTTGACCCTTGTTCGATAGATGGTAGGCCCCTAGGAACCTGTGGCCTTAACCTTTGTTCCGTAGACGGCAGGCCCCTAAGAACCTGTGGCCTTGACCCTTGTTCCACAGATGGGAGGCCCCTAGGAACTTGTGGCCTTGACCTTTGTTCCACAGATGACAGGCCCCTAGGAACCTATGGCCTTAACCTTTATTCCATGAGGGCTGACCCCTCGGGGACTTGTGGCCTTGACCTTTGTTCCAAAGGGTATGAGCTCGTAGACCTGGTGATCTTTGGGCTACTGGTTACAGTGTTGCATAATAGCAATGCATCCTTGAATGTCATCACTTCCCTCTTTCGAACCACAAGCATGAATTTTGATCTTATGATAGTGATTTCATTCCTGCCAAACACTCAAAAATATAAGTTAGTGCTTGACAGAAAGAAAGAAATATATATATATATATATATATATATATATATTGCATTTTTTTTTAAAGAAACCTTTTTTTTCTACACACACACACACACACACACACACATATATATATATATATATGTTTTTTTTCAAAATGCCAATCTTAATAATAAGAATGTATGGCAAAAAGAATAAAGATTAAAAAAAACAAAAATATTTTTCAGCCATGTATGGGCCAACCAAGTAAACAATTTTTGAGTTTACTTGATTTGGCCCACAGAACCTTGTGTCATATATTTCTGTTTCGATCTGCAAAACAGGAGAGGCATCCAGGCCCACTGGTAAGGCAGCTTCACTAGCCACCATGAACTCCAGGGTTAGATACCCCTTGACGGCTAAAACGTGACCATATTCTTGCTAATTTTTTGTAATCACCATTTCTTTTGCAAGCGCCAACCAAAACAGGTTGGTTTAGCAGAAAAAGGAACAGCAACGAGAAAAGCAGAAAAACAAAATCTGTGATTTTTTTTTCTCCAAAATATGGATATATAAAAACATTTGCATTTCTAAATATAGGAGGAGGAACATGTCCCACTGGGCGTGTCCTAGTCAGAATGTATCCACAACAATATGTATCCCGGACGAAGGAGGGATTGTGGGCCCTAGTCGGGGGGGCGCATACCCTGACCGAATTATATTTATCCCGGGTGGAGTAGGGATTGCGGGCCCTAGTCAGGGGGGAATGTACGCTGACCGCAACATACCTATGTTATGATGAACTGTGATAGTTGTTATGAGCCTTCTTGATGTCATGCATCGTTACTGTGAATCTTGGATGAATTGCTTTCATAAAGCAGGTATATGTATAATATCTCTTGTGAAAATATTCATCAGTTTAAATTTGAAGAAAACCTTGGCATTTTTTATGAATCCCAAAACCTATTTTAGGGATATGGTATGTGTGCTTACTGAGCCCCAAGCTCACCCCGTTTTATAAATGTTTTCAGGCGATCAACTAGATGAACATGAGTATTGCGAGGGAAATGAGAATGAAGCCGCGGGAGATGCTCGTTAGGAGGCTGAATTAAGTTCCATGAGAAATTATGATATTACTGGTTTATTCTAGAATTGTTTGTAGTGTAACTCCAGGAGATTTCCTTTAAATAAATTATATTAGTCATTATGGAGGAATTTAATTGAGATAATTTTGGAGAGATCTATAAGGACCTTTTTAGAAGTCATATTATGGTATTAGTTAATGCATGATATTAGAATTTGTTGACAGGTTTAAATAAGGCCTGGCAGAGCCCTTGGTTGGAGTCCATTGGGTCTGCGGGGCATTCTGCGGGGCTGTCCGCTACATAGTATAGCGGACATAGAAAAGAGAACCAAAATTCTGCGGGGCCGTCCGCTACATAGTATAGCGGACATAGAAAAAAGAACCAAAAAAAACTAAGTGTTGGATAGCTAGGCATTCTGCGGAGCCGTCCGCTACATAGTATAGCGGACATAGAAAAGAGAACAAAAAAAAAACTAAGTGTTTGATAGCTAGGCATTCTGCGGGGCCATCCGCTACATAGTATAGCGGACATAGAAAAGAGAACCAAAACGAAACAAAGTGTTTGATAGCTAGGCATTCTGCGGGGCTGTTCGCTACATAGTATAGCGGACATAGAAAAGAGAACCAAAATTCTGCATGGCCGTCCGCTAATAGTATAGCGGACATAGAATAGAGAACCAAAAAAAACTAAGTGTTTGATAGCTAGGCATTTTGCGGGGCCGTCCGCTACATAGTATAGCGGACATAGAAAAGAGAACCAAAAAAAACTAAGTGTTTGATAGCTAGGCATTCTGCGGGGCCGGCCGTCCGCTACATAGTATAGCGGACATAGAAAAGAGAACAAAAAAAAAACTAAGTGTTTGATAACTAGGCATTCTGCGGGGCTGTCCACTACATAGTATAGCGGACATAGAAAAGAAAACCAAAATTCTGCGAGGCCGTCCACTACATAGTATAGCAGACATAGAAAAGAGAACAAAAAAAAATTAAGTGTTGGATAGCTAGGCATTCTGCGGAACCGTCCGCTACATAGTATAGCGGACATAGAAAAGAGCTCCAAGAAAAAAAACTAAATTTTGTATAGCTAGGTATTCTGTGGGGCCATCCGCTACATAGAAAAGAGAACCAAAAAAACTAAGTGTTGGATAGCTAGGCATTCTGCGGGGCCGTCCGCTACATAGTATAGCGGACATAGAAAAGAGAACCAAAAAAAAAACTAAGTGTTGGATAGCTAGGCATTCTACGGGGCCGTCCGCTACATAGTATAACGGACATAGAAAAGAGAACCAAAAAAAACTAAGTGTTTGATAGCTAGGCATTCTGCGGGGCCATCCGCTACATAGTATAGCGGACATAGAAAAGAGAACAAAAAAAAAACAAAGTGTTTGATAACTAGGCATTCTGCGGGGCCGTCCGCTACATAGTATAGCGGACATAGAAAAGAGAACCAAAAAAAACTAATTGTTTGATAGCTAGGCATTCTGCGGGGCCCTCCGCTACATAGTATAGCGGACATAGAAAAGAGAACCAAAAAAAAAACTAAGTGTTTGATAGCTCGGCACTCTGCGGGGCCATCCGCTACATATATAGCGGACATAGAAAAGAGAACAAAAAAAACTAAGTGTTTGATAGCTAGGCATTCTGTGGGGCCGTCCGCTACATAGTATAGCGGACATAGAAAAGAGAACAAAAAAAAAACTAAGTGTTTGATAGCTAGACATTCTGCGGGGCCGTCCGCTACATAGTATAGCGGACAAAGAAAAGAGAACCAAAAAAAACTAAGTGTTTGATAGCTAGGCATTCTGCGGGGCTGTCCTCTACATAGTTTAGCGGACATATAATAGAGAACCAAAAAAAAAACTAAGTGTTTGATAGCTTGGCATTCTGCGGGGCCGTCCGCTACATAGTATAGCGGACATAGAAAAGAGAACCAAAAAAAACTAAGTGTTCGATAGCTAGGCATTCTGCGGGGCTGTCCGCTACATAGTATAGCGGACATAGAAAAGAGAACCAAAATTCTGCGGGGCCGTCCACTACATAGTATAGCGGACATAGAAAAGAGAACCAAAAAAAAAACTAAGTGTTGGATAGCTAGGCATTCTGCGGAGCCGTCCGCTACATAGTATAGCGGACATAGAAAAGAGAACAAAAAAAAAAAATAAGTGTTTGATAGCTAGGCATTCTGCGGGCCCGTCCGCTACATATATAGCGGACATAGAAAAGAGAACAAAAAAAACTAAGTGTTTGATAGCTAGGCATTCTGCGGGGCCGTCCGCTACATAGTATAGCGGACATAGAAAAGAGAACAAAAAAAACTAAGTGTTTGATAGCTAGACATTCTGCGGGGTCGTCCGCTACATAGTATAGCGGACAAAGAAAAGAGAACCAAAAAAAACTAAGTGTTTGATAGCTAGGCATTCTGCGGGGCTGTCCGCTACATAGTATAGCGGACATAGAAAAGAGAACCAAAAAAAAACTAAGTGTTTGATAGCTAGGCATTCTGCGGGGCTGTCCGCTACATAGTATAGCGGACATAGAAAAGAGAACCAAAATTCTGCGGGGCCGTCCACTACATAGTATAGCGGACATAGAAAAGAGAACCAAAAAAAAAACTAAGTGTTGGATAGCTAGGCATTCTGCGGAGCCGTCCGCTACATAGTATAGCGGACATAGAAAAGAGAACCAAAAAAAAACAAAGTGTTTGATAACTAGGCATTCTGCGGGGCCGTCCGCTACATAGTATAGCGGACATAGAAAAGAGAACCAAAAAAAACTAATTGTTTGATAGCTAGGCATTCTGCGGGGCCATCCGCTACATAGTATAGCGGACATAGAAAAGAGAACCAAAAAAAAACTAAGTGTTTGATAGCTCGGCACTCTGCGGGGCCATCCGCTACATATATAGCGGACATAGAAAAGAGAACAAAAAAAACTAAGTGTTTGATAGCTAGGCATTCTGTGGGGCCGTCCGCTACATAGTATAGCGGACATAGAAAAGAGAACAAAAAAAAAACTAAGTGTTTGATAGCTAGACATTCTGCGGGGCCGTCCGCTACATAGTATAGCGGACAAAGAAAAGAGAACCAAAAAAAACTAAGTGTTTGATAGCTAGGCATTCTGCGGGGCTGTCCTCTACATAGTTTAGCGGACATATAATAGAGAACCAAAAAAAAACTAAGTGTTTGATAGCTCTGGCATTCTGCGGGGCCGTCCGCTACATAGTATAGCGGACATAGAAAAGAGAACCAAAATTCTGCGGGGCCGTCCACTACATAGTATAGCGGACATAGAAAAGAGAACCAAAAAAAAAACTAAGTGTTGGATAGCTAGGCATTCTGCGGAGCCGTCCGCTACATAGTATAGCGGACATAGAAAAGAGAACCAAAAAAAAAAAATAAGTGTTTGATAGCTAGGCATTCTGCGGGGCCGTCCGCTACATATATAGCGGACATAGAAAAGAGAACAAAAAAAACTAAGTGTTTGATAGCTAGGCATTCTGCGGGGCCGTCCGCTACATAGTATAGCGGACATAGAAAAGAGAACAAAAAAAACTAAGTGTTTGATAGCTAGCCATTCTGCGGGGTCGTCCGCTACATAGTATAGCGGACAAAGAAAAGAGAACCAAAAAAAACTAAGTGTTTGATAGCTAGGCATTCTGCGGGGCTGTCCGCTACATAGTATAGCGGACATAGAAAAGAGAACCAAAAAAAAACTAAGTGTTTGATAGCTAGGCATTCTGCGGGGCTGTCCGCTACATAGTATAGCGAACATAGAAAAGAGAACCAAAAAAAAAACTAAGTGTTGGATAGCTAGGCATTCTGCGGAGCCGTCCGCTACATAGTATAGCGGACATAGAAAAGAGAACCAAAAAAAAACTAAGTGTTTGATAGCTAGGCATTCTGCGGGGCCGTCCGCTACATAGTATAGCGGACATAGAAAAGAGAACAAAAAAAAACTAAGTGTTGGATAGCTAGGCATTCTGCGGGGCCGTCCGCTACATAGTATAGAGGACATAGAAAATAGAACCAAAAAAAACTAAGTGTTTGATAGCTAGGCATTCTGCGGGGCTGTCCTCTACATAGTATAGCGGACATAGAAAAGAAAACCAAAATTCTGCGAGGCCGTCCCCTACATAGTATAGCAGACATAGAAAAGAGAACAAAAAAAACTAAGTGTTGGATAGCTAGGCATTCTGCGGAACCGTCCGCTACATAGTATAGCGGACATAGAAAAGAGCTCCAAGAAAAAAAACTAAATTTTGTATAACTACGTATTCTGTGGGGCCATCCGCTACATAGTATAGCGGACATAGAAAAGAGAACCAAAAAAACTAAGTGTTGGATAGCTAGGCATTCTGCGGGGCCGTCCGCTACATAGTATAGCGGACATAGAAAAGAGAACCAAAAAAAAAACTAAGTGTTGGATAGCTAGGCATTCTACGGGGCCGTCCGCTACATAGTATAACGGACATAGAAAAGAGAACCAAAAAAAACTAAGTGTTTGATAGCTAGGCATTCTGCGGGGCCATCCGCTACATAGTATAGCGGACATAGAAAAGAGAACAAAAAAAAAACTAAGTGTTTGATAACTAGGCATTCTGCGGGGCCGTCCGCTACATAGTATAGCGGACATAGAAAAGAGAACCAAAAAAAAAACTAAGTGTTGGATAGCTAGGCATTCTGCGGAGCCGTCCGCTACATAGTATAGCGGACATAGAAAAGAGAACCAAAAAAAAAAATAAGTGTTTGATAGCTAGGCATTCTGCGGGGCCGTCCGCTACATATATAGCGGACATAGAAAAGAGAACAAAAAAAACTAAGTGTTTGATAGCTAGGCATTCTGCGGGGCCGTCCGCTACATAGTATAGCGACATAGAAAAGAGAACAAAAAAAACTAAGTGTTGGATAGCTAGGCATTCTGCGGAGCCGTCCGCTACATAGTATAGCGGACATAGAAAAGAGAACCAAAAAAAACTAAGTGTTTGATAGCTAGGCATTCTGCGGGGCCGTCCGCTACATAGTATAGCGGACATAGAAAAGAGAACAAAAAAAAACTAAGTGTTGGATAGCTAGGCATTCTGCGGGGCCGTCCGCTACATAGTATAGCGGACATAGAAAATAGAACCAAAAAAAACTAAGTGTTTGATAGCTAGGCATTCTGCGGGGCTGTCCTCTACATAGTATAGCGGACATAGAAAAGAAAACCAAAATTCTGCGAGGCCGTCCACTACATAGTATAGCAGACATAGAAAAGAGAACAAAAAAAACTAAGTGTTGGATAGCTAGGCATTCTGCGGAACCGTCCGCTACATAGTATAGCGGACATAGAAAAGAGCTCCAAGAAAAAAAACTAAATTTTGTATAGCTACGTATTCTGTGGGGCCATCCGCTACATAGTATAGCGGACATAGAAAAGAGAACCAAAAAAAAAACTAAGTGTTGGATAGCTAGGCATTCTGCGGAGCCGTCCGCTACATAGTATAGCGGACATAGAAAAGAGAACCAAAAAAAAAATAAGTGTTTGATAGCTAGGCATTCTGCGGGGCCGTCCGCTACATATATAGCGGACATAGAAAAGAGAACAAAAAAAACTAAGTGTTTGATAGCTAGGCATTCTGCGGGGCCGTCCGCTACATAGTATAGCGACATAGAAAAGAGAACAAAAAAAACTAAGTGTTGGATAGCTAGGCATTCTGCGGGGCCGTCCGCTACATAGTATAGCGGACATAGAAAAGAGAACCAAAAAAAAACTAAGTGTTTGATAGCTAGGCATTCTGCGGGGCCGTCCGCTACATAGTATAGCGGACATAGAAAAGAGAACAAAAAAAAACTAAGTGTTGGATAGCTAGGCATTCTGCGGGGCCGTCCGCTACATAGTATAGCGGACATAGAAAATAGAACCAAAAAAAACTAAGTGTTTGATAGCTAGGCATTCTGCGGGGCTGTCCTCTACATAGTATAGCGGACATAGAAAAGAAAACCAAAATTCTGCGAGGCCGTCCACTACATAGTATAGCAGACATAGAAAAGAGAACAAAAAAAACTAAGTGTTGGATAGCTAGGCATTCTGCGGAACCGTCCGCTACATAGTATAGCGGACATAGAAAAGAGCTCCAAGAAAAAAAACTAAATTTTGTATAGCTACGTATTCTGTGGGGCCATCCGCTACATAGTATAGCGGACATAGAAAAGAGAACCAAAAAAACTAAGTGTTGGATAGCTAGGCATTCTGCGGGGCCGTCCGCTACATAGTATAGCGGACATAGAAAAGAGAACCAAAAAAAAACTAAGTGTTGGATAGCTAGGCATTCTACGGGGCCGTCCGCTACATAGTATAACGGACATAGAAAAGAGAACCAAAAAAAACTAAGTGTTTGATAGCTAGGCATTCTGCGGGGCCATCCGCTACATAGTATAGCGGACATAGAAAAGAGAACAAAAAAAAAAACTAAGTGTTTGATAACTAGGCATTCTGCGGGGCCGTCCGCTACATAGTATAGCGGACAAAGAAAAGAGAACCAAAAAAAAAACTAAGTGTTGGATAGCTAGGCATTCTGCGGAGCCGTCCGCTACATAGTATAGCGGACATAGAAAAGAGAACCAAAAAAAAAATAAGTGTTTGATAGCTAGGCATTCTGCGGGGCCGTCCGCTACATATATAGCGGACATAGAAAAGAGAACAAAAAAAACTAAGTGTTTGATAGCTAGGCATTCTGCGGGGCCGTCCGCTACATAGTATAGCGGACATAGAAAAGAGAACAAAAAAAACTAAGTGTTTGATAGCTAGACATTCTGCGGGGTCGTCCGCTACATAGTATAGCGGACAAAGAAAAGAGAACCAAAAAAAACTAAGTGTTTGATAGCTAGGCATTCTGCGGGGCTGTCCGCTACATAGTATAGCGGACATAGAAAAGAGAACCAAAAAAAAACTAAGTGTTTGATAGCTAGGCATTCTGCGGGGCTGTCCGCTACATAGTATAGCGGACATAGAAAAGAGAACCAAAATTCTGCGGGGCCGTCCACTACATAGTATAGCGGACATAGAAAAGAGAACCAAAAAAAAAACTAAGTGTTGGATAGCTAGGCATTCTGCGGAGCCGTCCGCTACATAGTATAGCGGACATAGAAAAGAGAACCAAAAAAAAACTAAGTGTTGGATAGCTAGGCATTCTGCGGGGCCATCCGCTACATAGTATAGCGGACATAGAAAAGAGAACCAAAAAAAAACTAAGTGTTGGATAGCTAGGCATTCTACGGGGCCGTCCGCTACATAGTATAACGGACATAGAAAAGAGAACCAAAAAAAACTAAGTGTTTGATAGCTAGGCATTCTGCGGGGCCATCCGCTACATAGTATAGCGGACATAGAAAAGAGAACAAAAAAAAAACTAAGTGTTTGATAACTAGGCATTCTGCGGGGCCGTCCGCTACATAGTATAGCGGACATAGAAAAGAGAACCAAAAAAAACTAATTGTTTGATAGCTAGGCATTCTGCGGGGCCATCCGCTACATAGTATAGCGGACATAGAAAAGAGAACCAAAAAAAAAACTAAGTGTTTGATAGCTCGGCACTCTGCGGGGCCATCCGCTACATATATAGCGGACATAGAAAAGAGAACAAAAAAAACTAAGTGTTTGATAGCTAGGCATTCTGTGGGGCCGTCCGCTACATAGTATAGCGGACATAGAAAAGAGAACCAAAAAAAAACTAAGTGTTTGATAGCTAGACATTCTGCGGGGCCGTCCGCTACATAGTATAGCGGACAAAGAAAAGAGAACCCAAAAAAACTAAGTGTTTGATAGCTAGGCATTCTGCGGGGCTGTCCTCTACATAGTTTAGCGGACATATAATAGAGAACCAAAAAAAAACTAAGTGTTTGATAGCTTGGCATTCTGCGGGGCCGTCCGCTACATAGTATAGCGGACATAGAAAAGAGAACCAAAAAAAACTAAGTGTTTGATAGCTAGGCATTCTGCGGGGCTGTCCGCTACATAGTATAGCGGACATAGAAAAGAGAACCAAAATTCTGCGGGGCCGTCCACTACATAGTATAGCGGACATAGAAAAGAGAACCAAAAAAAAACTAAGTGTTGGATAGCTAGGCATTCTGCGGAGCCGTCCGCTACATAGTATAGCGGACATAGAAAAGAGAACCAAAAAAAAATAAGTGTTTGATAGCTAGGCATTCTGCGGGGCCGTCCGCTACATAGTATAGCGGACATAGAAAAGAGAACCAAAAAAAACTAAGTGTTTGATAGCTAGGCATTCTGCGGGGCCGTCCGCTACATAGTATAGCGGACATAGAAAAGAGAACCAAAAAAAAACTAAGTGTTTGATAGCTAGGCATTCTGCGGGGCCGTCCGCTACATAGTATAGCGGACATAGAAAAGAGAACCAAAAAAAACTAAGTGTTTGATAGCTAGGCATTCTGCGGGGCCGTCCGCTACATAGTATAGCGGACATAGAAAAGAGAACCAAAAAAAAAACTAAGTGTTTGATAGCTAGGCATTCTGCGGGGCCGTCCGCTACATATATAGCGGACATAGAAAAGAGAACAAAAAAAACTAAGTGTTTGATAGCTAGGCATTCTGCGGGGCCGTCCGCTACATAGTATAGCGGACATAGAAAAGAGAACAAAAAAAACTAAGTGTTTGATAGCTAGGCATTCTGCGGGGCCGTCCGCTACATAGTATAGCGGACATAGAAAAGAGAACCAAAAAAAAACTAAGTGTTTGATAGCTAGGCATTCTGCGGGGCCGTCCGCTACATAGTATAGCGGACATAGAAAAGAGAACAAAAAAAAACTAAGTGTTTGATAGCTAGGCATTCTGCGGGGCCGTCCGCTACATAGTATAGCGGACATAGAAAAGAGAACCAAAAAAAACTAAGTGTTTGATAGCTAGGCATTCTGCGGGGCTGTCCGCTACATAGTATAGCGGACATAGAAAAGAAAACCAAAATTCTGCGAGGCCGTCCACTACATAGTATAGCGGACATAGAAAAGAGAACAAAAAAAACTAAGTGTTGGATAGCTAGGCATTCTGCGGAGCCGTCCGCTACATAGTATAGCGGACATAGAAAAGAGAACCAAAAAAAAAACTAAGTGTTTGATAGCTAGGCATTCTGCGGGGCCGTCCGCTACATAGTATAGCGGACATAGAAAAGAGAACCAAAAAAACTAAGTGTTGGATAGCTAGGCATTCTGCGGGGCCGTCCGCTACATAGTATAGCGGACATAGAAAAGAGAACCAAAAAAAAACTAAGTGTTTGATAGCTAGGCATTCTGCGGGGCCGTCCGCTACATAGTATAGCGGACATAGAAAAGAGAACCAAAAAAAACTAAGTGTTTGATAGCTAGGCATTCTGCGGGGCCGTCCGCTACATAGTATAGCGGACATAGAAAAGAGAACAAAAAAAAACTAAGTGTTTGATAGCTAGGCATTCTGCGGGGCCGTCCGCTACATAGTATAGCGGACATAGAAAAGAGAACCAAAAAAAAACTAAGTGTTGGATAGCTAGGCATTCTGCGGGCCGTCCGCTACATAGTATAGCGGACATAGAAAAGAGAACCAAAAAAAAAATAAGTGTTTGATAGCTAGGCATTCTGCGGGGCCGTCCGCTACATAGTATAGCGGACATAGAAAAGAGAACAAAAAAAACTAAGTGTTTGATAGCTAGGCATTCTGCGGGGCCGTCCGCTACATAGTATAGCGGACATAGAAAAGAGAACAAAAAAAACTAAGTGTTTGATAGCTAGGCATTCTGCGGGGCCGTCCGCTACATAGTATAGCGGACATAGAAAAGAGAACCAAAAAAAACTAAGTGTTTGATAGCTAGGCATTCTGCGGGGCTGTCCGCTACATAGTATAGCGGACATAGAAAAGAGAACCAAAAAAAAACTAAGTGTTTGATAGCTAGGCATTCTGCGGGGCTGTCCGCTACATAGTATAGCGGACATAGAAAAGAGAACCAAAATTCTGCGGGGCCGTCCACTACATAGTATAGCGGACATAGAAAAGAGAACCAAAAAAAAAACTAAGTGTTGGATAGCTAGGCATTCTGCGGAGCCGTCCGCTACATAGTATAGCGGACATAGAAAAGAGAACCAAAAAAAAACTAAGTGTTGGATAGCTAGGCATTCTGCGGGGCCGTCCGCTACATAGTATAGCGGACATAGAAAAGAGAACCAAAAAAAAACTAAGTGTTGGATAGCTAGGCATTCTGCGGGGCCGTCCGCTACATAGTATAGCGGACATAGAAAAGAGAACCAAAAAAAACTAAGTGTTTGATAGCTAGGCATTCTGCGGGGCCGTCCGCTACATAGTATAGCGGACATAGAAAAGAGAACAAAAAAAAAACTAAGTGTTTGATAGCTAGGCATTCTGCGGGGCCGTCCGCTACATAGTATAGCGGACATAGAAAAGAGAACCAAAAAAAACTAAGTGTTTGATAGCTAGGCATTCTGCGGGGCCGTCCGCTACATAGTATAGCGGACATAGAAAAGAGAACCAAAAAAAAACTAAGTGTTTGATAGCTAGGCATTCTGCGGGGCCGTCCGCTACATAGTATAGCGGACATAGAAAAGAGAACAAAAAAAACTAAGTGTTTGATAGCTAGGCATTCTGCGGGGCCGTCCGCTACATAGTATAGCGGACATAGAAAAGAGAACCAAAAAAAAACTAAGTGTTTGATAGCTAGGCATTCTGCGGGGCCGTCCGCTACATAGTATAGCGGACATAGAAAAGAGAACCAAAAAAAACTAAGTGTTTGATAGCTAGGCATTCTGCGGGGCTGTCCGCTACATAGTATAGCGGACATAGAAAAGAGAACCAAAAAAAAACTAAGTGTTTGATAGCTAGGCATTCTGCGGGGCCGTCCGCTACATAGTATAGCGGACATAGAAAAGAGAACCAAAAAAAACTAAGTGTTTGATAGCTAGGCATTCTGCGGGGCTGTCCGCTACATAGTATAGCGGACATAGAAAAGAGAACCAAAATTCTGCGGGGCCGTCCACTACATAGTATAGCGGACATAGAAAAGAGAACCAAAAAAAAACTAAGTGTTGGATAGCTAGGCATTCTGCGGAGCCGTCCGCTACATAGTATAGCGGACATAGAAAAGAGAACCAAAAAAAAAATAAGTGTTTGATAGCTAGGCATTCTGCGGGGCCGTCCGCTACATAGTATAGCGGACATAGAAAAGAGAACCAAAAAAAACTAAGTGTTTGATAGCTAGGCATTCTGCGGGGCCGTCCGCTACATAGTATAGCGGACATAGAAAAGAGAACAAAAAAAAAACTAAGTGTTTGATAGCTAGGCATTCTGCGGGGCCGTCCGCTACATAGTATAGCGGACATAGAAAAGAGAACCAAAAAAAACTAAGTGTTTGATAGCTAGGCATTCTGCGGGGCCGTCCGCTACATAGTATAGCGGACATAGAAAAGAGAACCAAAAAAAAACTAAGTGTTTGATAGCTAGGCATTCTGCGGGGCCGTCCGCTACATAGTATAGCGGACATAGAAAAGAGAACAAAAAAAACTAAGTGTTTGATAGCTAGGCATTCTGCGGGGCCGTCCGCTACATAGTATAGCGGACATAGAAAAGAGAACAAAAAAAACTAAGTGTTTGATAGCTAGGCATTCTGCGGGGCCGTCCGCTACATAGTATAGCGGACATAGAAAAGAGAACCAAAAAAAAACTAAGTGTTTGATAGCTAGGCATTCTGCGGGGCCGTCCGCTACATAGTATAGCGGACATAGAAAAGAGAACAAAAAAAAACTAAGTGTTGGATAGCTAGGCATTCTGCGGGGCCGTCCGCTACATAGTATAGCGGACATAGAAAAGAGAACCAAAAAAAACTAAGTGTTTGATAGCTAGGCATTCTGCGGGGCTGTCCGCTACATAGTATAGCGGACATAGAAAAGAAAACCAAAATTCTGCGAGGCCGTCCACTACATAGTATAGCGGACATAGAAAAGAGAACAAAAAAAACTAAGTGTTGGATAGCTAGGCATTCTGCGGAGCCGTCCGCTACATAGTATAGCGGACATAGAAAAGAGAACCAAAAAAAAAACTAAGTGTTTGATAGCTAGGCATTCTGCGGGGCCGTCCGCTACATAGTATAGCGGACATAGAAAAGAGAACCAAAAAAACTAAGTGTTGGATAGCTAGGCATTCTGCGGGGCCGTCCGCTACATAGTATAGCGGACATAGAAAAGAGAACCAAAAAAAAACTAAGTGTTTGATAGCTAGGCATTCTGCGGGGCCGTCCGCTACATAGTATAGCGGACATAGAAAAGAGAACCAAAAAAAACTAAGTGTTTGATAGCTAGGCATTCTGCGGGGCCGTCCGCTACATAGTATAGCGGACATAGAAAAGAGAACAAAAAAAAAACTAAGTGTTTGATAGCTAGGCATTCTGCGGGGCCGTCCGCTACATAGTATAGCGGACATAGAAAAGAGAACCAAAAAAAAAACTAAGTGTTGGATAGCTAGGCATTCTGCGGGGCCGTCCGCTACATAGTATAGCGGACATAGAAAAGAGAACCAAAAAAAAACTAAGTGTTTGATAGCTAGGCATTCTGCGGGGCCGTCCGCTACATAGTATAGCGGACATAGAAAAGAGAACAAAAAAAACTAAGTGTTTGATAGCTAGGCATTCTGCGGGGCCGTCCGCTACATAGTATAGCGGACATAGAAAAGAGAACAAAAAAAACTAAGTGTTTGATAGCTAGGCATTCTGCGGGGCCGTCCGCTACATAGTATAGCGGACATAGAAAAGAGAACCAAAAAAAACTAAGTGTTTGATAGCTAGGCATTCTGCGGGGCTGTCCGCTACATAGTATAGCGGACATAGAAAAGAGAACCAAAAAAAAACTAAGTGTTTGATAGCTAGGCATTCTGCGGGGCTGTCCGCTACATAGTATAGCGGACATAGAAAAGAGAACCAAAATTCTGCGGGGCCGTCCACTACATAGTATAGCGGACATAGAAAAGAGAACCAAAAAAAAAACTAAGTGTTGGATAGCTAGGCATTCTGCGGAGCCGTCCGCTACATAGTATAGCGGACATAGAAAAGAGAACCAAAAAAAAACTAAGTGTTTGATAGCTAGGCATTCTGCGGGGCCGTCCGCTACATAGTATAGCGGACATAGAAAAGAGAACCAAAAAAAAACTAAGTGTTGGATAGCTAGGCATTCTGCGGGGCCGTCCGCTACATAGTATAGCGGACATAGAAAAGAGAACCAAAAAAAACTAAGTGTTTGATAGCTAGGCATTCTGCGGGGCCGTCCGCTACATAGTATAGCGGACATAGAAAAGAGAACAAAAAAAAAACTAAGTGTTTGATAGCTAGGCATTCTGCGGGGCCGTCCGCTACATAGTATAGCGGACATAGAAAAGAGAACCAAAAAAAACTAAGTGTTTGATAGCTAGGCATTCTGCGGGGCCGTCCGCTACATAGTATAGCGGACATAGAAAAGAGAACCAAAAAAAAACTAAGTGTTTGATAGCTAGGCATTCTGCGGGGCCGTCCGCTACATAGTATAGCGGACATAGAAAAGAGAACAAAAAAAACTAAGTGTTTGATAGCTAGGCATTCTGCGGGGCCGTCCGCTACATAGTATAGCGGACATAGAAAAGAGAACCAAAAAAAAACTAAGTGTTTGATAGCTAGGCATTCTGCGGGGCCGTCCGCTACATAGTATAGCGGACATAGAAAAGAGAACCAAAAAAAACTAAGTGTTTGATAGCTAGGCATTCTGCGGGGCTGTCCGCTACATAGTATAGCGGACATAGAAAAGAGAACCAAAAAAAAACTAAGTGTTTGATAGCTAGGCATTCTGCGGGGCCGTCCGCTACATAGTATAGCGGACATAGAAAAGAGAACCAAAAAAAACTAAGTGTTTGATAGCTAGGCATTCTGCGGGGCTGTCCGCTACATAGTATAGCGGACATAGAAAAGAGAACCAAAATTCTGCGGGGCCGTCCACTACATAGTATAGCGGACATAGAAAAGAGAACCAAAAAAAAACTAAGTGTTGGATAGCTAGGCATTCTGCGGAGCCGTCCGCTACATAGTATAGCGGACATAGAAAAGAGAACCAAAAAAAAACTAAGTGTTTGATAGCTAGGCATTCTGCGGGGCCGTCCGCTACATAGTATAGCGGACATAGAAAAGAGAACCAAAAAAAACTAAGTGTTTGATAGCTAGGCATTCTGCGGGGCCGTCCGCTACATAGTATAGCGGACATAGAAAAGAGAACAAAAAAAAACTAAGTGTTTGATAGCTAGGCATTCTGCGGGGCCGTCCGCTACATAGTATAGCGGACATAGAAAAGAGAACCAAAAAAAACTAAGTGTTTGATAGCTAGGCATTCTGCGGGGCCGTCCGCTACATAGTATAGCGGACATAGAAAAGAGAACCAAAAAAAAACTAAGTGTTTGATAGCTAGGCATTCTGCGGGGCCGTCCGCTACATAGTATAGCGGACATAGAAAAGAGAACAAAAAAAACTAAGTGTTTGATAGCTAGGCATTCTGCGGGGCCGTCCGCTACATAGTATAGCGGACATAGAAAAGAGAACAAAAAAAACTAAGTGTTTGATAGCTAGGCATTCTGCGGGGCCGTCCGCTACATAGTATAGCGGACATAGAAAAGAGAACCAAAAAAAACTAAGTGTTTGATAGCTAGGCATTCTGCGGGGCCGTCCGCTACATAGTATAGCGGACATAGAAAAGAGAACAAAAAAAAACTAAGTGTTTGATAGCTAGGCATTCTGCGGGGCCGTCCGCTACATAGTATAGCGGACATAGAAAAGAGAACCAAAAAAAACTAAGTGTTTGATAGCTAGGCATTCTGCGGGGCTGTCCGCTACATAGTATAGCGGACATAGAAAAGAGAACCAAAATTCTGCGGGGCCGTCCACTACATAGTATAGCGGACATAGAAAAGAGAACCAAAAAAAACTAAGTGTTGGATAGCTAGGCATTCTGCGGAGCCGTCCGCTACATAGTATAGCGGACATAGAAAAGAGAACCAAAAAAAAAACTAAGTGTTTGATAGCTAGGCATTCTGCGGGGCCGTCCGCTACATAGTATAGCGGACATAGAAAAGAGAACCAAAAAAAACTAAGTGTTGGATAGCTAGGCATTCTGCGGGGCCGTCCGCTACATAGTATAGCGGACATAGAAAAGAGAACCAAAAAAAACTAAGTGTTTGATAGCTAGGCATTCTGCGGGGCCGTCCGCTACATAGTATAGCGGACATAGAAAAGAGAACAAAAAAAACTAAGTGTTTGATAGCTAGGCATTCTGCGGGGCCGTCCGCTACATAGTATAGCGGACATAGAAAAGAGAACCAAAAAAAACTAAGTGTTTGATAGCTAGGCATTCTGCGGGGCCGTCCGCTACATAGTATAGCGGACATAGAAAAGAGAAAAAAAAAAACTAAGTGTTTGATAGCTAGGCATTCTGCGGGGCCGTCCGCTACATAGTATAGCGGACATAGAAAAGAGAACAAAAAAAAACTAAGTGTTTGATAGCTAGGCATTCTGCGGGGCCGTCCGCTACATAGTATAGCGGACATAGAAAAGAGAACAAAAAAAAACTAAGTGTTTGATAGCTAGGCATTCTGCGGGGCCGTCCGCTACATAGTATAGCGGACATAGAAAAGAGAACCAAAAAAAAACTAAGTGTTGGATAGCTAGGCATTCTGCGGGGCCGTCCGCTACATAGTATAGCGGACATAGAAAAGAGAACCAAAAAAAAACTAAGTGTTTGATAGCTAGGCATTCTGCGGGGCCGTCCGCTACATAGTATAGCGGACATAGAAAAGAGAACAAAAAAAACTAAGTGTTTGATAGCTAGGCATTCTGCGGGGCCGTCCGCTACATAGTATAGCGGACATAGAAAAGAGAACAAAAAAAACTAAGTGTTTGATAGCTAGGCATTCTGCGGGGCCGTCCGCTACATAGTATAGCGGACATAGAAAAGAGAACCAAAAAAAACTAAGTGTTTGATAGCTAGGCATTCTGCGGGGCCGTCCGCTACATAGTATAGCGGACATAGAAAAGAGAACCAAAAAAAAACTAAGTGTTTGATAGCTAGGCATTCTGCGGGGCTGTCCGCTACATAGTATAGCGGACATAGAAAAGAGAACCAAAATTCTGCGGGGCCGTCCACTACATAGTATAGCGGACATAGAAAAGAGAACCAAAAAAAAAACTAAGTGTTGGATAGCTAGGCATTCTGCGGAGCCGTCCGCTACATAGTATAGCGGACATAGAAAAGAGAACCAAAAAAAAACTAAGTGTTTGATAGCTAGGCATTCTGCGGGGCCGTCCGCTACATAGTATAGCGGACATAGAAAAGAGAACCAAAAAAAAACTAAGTGTTGGATAGCTAGGCATTCTGCGGGGCCGTCCGCTACATAGTATAGCGGACATAGAAAAGAGAACCAAAAAAAACTAAGTGTTTGATAGCTAGGCATTCTGCGGGGCCGTCCGCTACATAGTATAGCGGACATAGAAAAGAGAACAAAAAAAAACTAAGTGTTTGATAGCTAGGCATTCTGCGGGGCCGTCCGCTACATAGTATAGCGGACATAGAAAAGAGAACCAAAAAAAACTAAGTGTTTGATAGCTAGGCATTCTGCGGGGCCGTCCGCTACATAGTATAGCGGACATAGAAAAGAGAACCAAAAAAAAACTAAGTGTTTGATAGCTAGGCATTCTGCGGGGCCGTCCGCTACATAGTATAGCGGACATAGAAAAGAGAACAAAAAAAACTAAGTGTTTGATAGCTAGGCATTCTGCGGGGCCGTCCGCTACATAGTATAGCGGACATAGAAAAGAGAACCAAAAAAAAACTAAGTGTTTGATAGCTAGGCATTCTGCGGGGCCGTCCGCTACATAGTATAGCGGACATAGAAAAGAGAACCAAAAAAAACTAAGTGTTTGATAGCTAGGCATTCTGCGGGGCCGTCCGCTACATAGTATAGCGGACATAGAAAAGAGAACCAAAAAAAAACTAAGTGTTTGATAGCTAGGCATTCTGCGGGGCCGTCCGCTACATAGTATAGCGGACATAGAAAAGAGAACCAAAAAAAACTAAGTGTTTGATAGCTAGGCATTCTGCGGGGCTGTCCGCTACATAGTATAGCGGACATAGAAAAGAGAACCAAAATTCTGCGGGGCCGTCCACTACATAGTATAGCGGACATAGAAAAGAGAACCAAAAAAAAACTAAGTGTTGGATAGCTAGGCATTCTGCGGAGCCGTCCGCTACATAGTATAGCGGACATAGAAAAGAGAACCAAAAAAAACTAAGTGTTTGATAGCTAGGCATTCTGCGGGGCCGTCCGCTACATAGTATAGCGGACATAGAAAAGAGAACAAAAAAAAACTAAGTGTTTGATAGCTAGGCATTCTGCGGGGCCGTCCGCTACATAGTATAGCGGACATAGAAAAGAGAACCAAAAAAAACTAAGTGTTTGATAGCTAGGCATTCTGCGGGGCTGTCCGCTACATAGTATAGCGGACATAGAAAAGAGAACCAAAATTCTGCGGGGCCGTCCACTACATAGTATAGCGGACATAGAAAAGAGAACCAAAAAAAAAACTAAGTGTTGGATAGCTAGGCATTCTGCGGAGCCGTCCGCTACATAGTATAGCGGACATAGAAAAGAGAACCAAAAAAAAAATAAGTGTTTGATAGCTAGGCATTCTGCGGGGCCGTCCGCTACATAGTATAGCGGACATAGAAAAGAGAACAAAAAAAACTAAGTGTTTGATAGCTAGGCATTCTGCGGGGCCGTCCGCTACATAGTATAGCGGACATAGAAAAGAGAACAAAAAAAACTAAGTGTTTGATAGCTAGGCATTCTGCGGGGCCGTCCGCTACATAGTATAGCGGACATAGAAAAGAGAACCAAAAAAAACTAAGTGTTTGATAGCTAGGCATTCTGCGGGGCCGTCCGCTACATAGTATAGCGGACATAGAAAAGAGAACCAAAAAAAAACTAAGTGTTTGATAGCTAGGCATTCTGCGGGGCTGTCCGCTACATAGTATAGCGGACATAGAAAAGAGAACCAAAATTCTGCGGGGCCGTCCACTACATAGTATAGCGGACATAGAAAAGAGAACCAAAAAAAAAACTAAGTGTTGGATAGCTAGGCATTCTGCGGAGCCGTCCGCTACATAGTATAGCGGACATAGAAAAGAGAACCAAAAAAAAACTAAGTGTTTGATAGCTAGGCATTCTGCGGGGCCGTCCGCTACATAGTATAGCGGACATAGAAAAGAGAACAAAAAAAAACTAAGTGTTGGATAGCTAGGCATTCTGCGGGGCCGTCCGCTACATAGTATAGCGGACATAGAAAAGAGAACAAAAAAAAACTAAGTGTTTGATAGCTAGGCATTCTGCGGGGCCGTCCGCTACATAGTATAGCGGACATAGAAAAGAGAACAAAAAAAACTAAGTGTTGGATAGCTAGGCATTCTGCGGGGCCGTCCGCTACATAGTATAGCGGACATAGAAAAGAGAACCAAAAAAAAACTAAGTGTTTGATAGCTAGGCATTCTGCGGGGCCGTCCGCTACATAGTATAGCGGACATAGAAAAGAGAACAAAAAAAAACTAAGTGTTGGATAGCTAGGCATTCTGCGGGGCCGTCCGCTACATAGTATAGCGGACATAGAAAAGAGAACCAAAAAAAACTAAGTGTTTGATAGCTAGGCATTCTGCGGGGCTGTCCGCTACATAGTATAGCGGACATAGAAAAGAGAACCAAAATTCTGCGGGGCCGTCCACTACATAGTATAGCGGACATAGAAAAGAGAACCAAAAAAAACTAAGTGTTGGATAGCTAGGCATTCTGCGGAGCCGTCCGCTACATAGTATAGCGGACATAGAAAAGAGAACCAAAAAAAAACTAAGTGTTTGATAGCTAGGCATTCTGCGGGGCCGTCCGCTACATAGTATAGCGGACATAGAAAAGAGAACCAAAAAAAAACTAAGTGTTTGATAGCTAGGCATTCTGCGGGGCCGTCCGCTACATAGTATAGCGGACATAGAAAAGAGAACCAAAAAAAACTAAGTGTTTGATAGCTAGGCATTCTGCGGGGCCGTCCGCTACATAGTATAGCGGACATAGAAAAGAGAACAAAAAAAACTAAGTGTTTGATAGCTAGGCATTCTGCGGGGCCGTCCGCTACATAGTATAGCGGACATAGAAAAGAGAACCAAAAAAAACTAAGTGTTGGATAGCTAGGCATTCTGCGGGGCCGTCCGCTACATAGTATAGCGGACATAGAAAAGAGAAAAAAAAAAACTAAGTGTTTGATAGCTAGGCATTCTGCGGGGCCGTCCGCTACATAGTATAGCGGACATAGAAAAGAGAACAAAAAAAAACTAAGTGTTTGATAGCTAGGCATTCTGCGGGGCCGTCCGCTACATAGTATAGCGGACATAGAAAAGAGAACAAAAAAAAACTAAGTGTTTGATAGCTAGGCATTCTGCGGGGCCGTCCGCTACATAGTATAGCGGACATAGAAAAGAGAACCAAAAAAAAACTAAGTGTTGGATAGCTAGGCATTCTGCGGGGCCGTCCGCTACATAGTATAGCGGACATAGAAAAGAGAACCAAAAAAAAAATAAGTGTTTGATAGCTAGGCATTCTGCGGGGCCGTCCGCTACATAGTATAGCGGACATAGAAAAGAGAACAAAAAAAACTAAGTGTTTGATAGCTAGGCATTCTGCGGGGCCGTCCGCTACATAGTATAGCGGACATAGAAAAGAGAACAAAAAAAACTAAGTGTTTGATAGCTAGGCATTCTGCGGGGCCGTCCGCTACATAGTATAGCGGACATAGAAAAGAGAACCAAAAAAAACTAAGTGTTTGATAGCTAGGCATTCTGCGGGGCTGTCCGCTACATAGTATAGCGGACATAGAAAAGAGAACCAAAAAAAAACTAAGTGTTTGATAGCTAGGCATTCTGCGGGGCTGTCCGCTACATAGTATAGCGGACATAGAAAAGAGAACCAAAATTCTGCGGGGCCGTCCACTACATAGTATAGCGGACATAGAAAAGAGAACCAAAAAAAAAACTAAGTGTTGGATAGCTAGGCATTCTGCGGAGCCGTCCGCTACATAGTATAGCGGACATAGAAAAGAGAACCAAAAAAAAACTAAGTGTTTGATAGCTAGGCATTCTGCGGGGCCGTCCGCTACATAGTATAGCGGACATAGAAAAGAGAACCAAAAAAAAACTAAGTGTTGGATAGCTAGGCATTCTGCGGGGCCGTCCGCTACATAGTATAGCGGACATAGAAAAGAGAACCAAAAAAAACTAAGTGTTTGATAGCTAGGCATTCTGCGGGGCCGTCCGCTACATAGTATAGCGGACATAGAAAAGAGAACAAAAAAAAACTAAGTGTTTGATAGCTAGGCATTCTGCGGGGCCGTCCGCTACATAGTATAGCGGACATAGAAAAGAGAACCAAAAAAAACTAAGTGTTTGATAGCTAGGCATTCTGCGGGGCCGTCCGCTACATAGTATAGCGGACATAGAAAAGAGAACCAAAAAAAAACTAAGTGTTTGATAGCTAGGCATTCTGCGGGGCCGTCCGCTACATAGTATAGCGGACATAGAAAAGAGAACAAAAAAAACTAAGTGTTTGATAGCTAGGCATTCTGCGGGGCCGTCCGCTACATAGTATAGCGGACATAGAAAAGAGAACCAAAAAAAAACTAAGTGTTTGATAGCTAGGCATTCTGCGGGGCCGTCCGCTACATAGTATAGCGGACATAGAAAAGAGAACCAAAAAAAACTAAGTGTTTGATAGCTAGGCATTCTGCGGGGCTGTCCGCTACATAGTATAGCGGACATAGAAAAGAGAACCAAAAAAAAACTAAGTGTTTGATAGCTAGGCATTCTGCGGGGCCGTCCGCTACATAGTATAGCGGACATAGAAAAGAGAACCAAAAAAAACTAAGTGTTTGATAGCTAGGCATTCTGCGGGGCTGTCCGCTACATAGTATAGCGGACATAGAAAAGAGAACCAAAATTCTGCGGGGCCGTCCACTACATAGTATAGCGGACATAGAAAAGAGAACCAAAAAAAAACTAAGTGTTGGATAGCTAGGCATTCTGCGGAGCCGTCCGCTACATAGTATAGCGGACATAGAAAAGAGAACCAAAAAAAACTAAGTGTTTGATAGCTAGGCATTCTGCGGGGCCGTCCGCTACATAGTATAGCGGACATAGAAAAGAGAACAAAAAAAAACTAAGTGTTTGATAGCTAGGCATTCTGCGGGGCCGTCCGCTACATAGTATAGCGGACATAGAAAAGAGAACCAAAAAAAACTAAGTGTTTGATAGCTAGGCATTCTGCGGGGCTGTCCGCTACATAGTATAGCGGACATAGAAAAGAGAACCAAAATTCTGCGGGGCCGTCCACTACATAGTATAGCGGACATAGAAAAGAGAACCAAAAAAAAAACTAAGTGTTGGATAGCTAGGCATTCTGCGGAGCCGTCCGCTACATAGTATAGCGGACATAGAAAAGAGAACCAAAAAAAAAATAAGTGTTTGATAGCTAGGCATTCTGCGGGGCCGTCCGCTACATAGTATAGCGGACATAGAAAAGAGAACAAAAAAAACTAAGTGTTTGATAGCTAGGCATTCTGCGGGGCCGTCCGCTACATAGTATAGCGGACATAGAAAAGAGAACAAAAAAAACTAAGTGTTTGATAGCTAGGCATTCTGCGGGGTCGTCCGCTACATAGTATAGCGGACAAAGAAAAGAGAACCAAAAAAAACTAAGTGTTTGATAGCTAGGCATTCTGCGGGGCTGTCCGCTACATAGTATAGCGGACATAGAAAAGAGAACCAAAAAAAAACTAAGTGTTTGATAGCTAGGCATTCTGCGGGGCTGTCCGCTACATAGTATAGCGGACATAGAAAAGAGAACCAAAATTCTGCGGGGCCGTCCACTACATAGTATAGCGGACATAGAAAAGAGAACCAAAAAAAAAACTAAGTGTTGGATAGCTAGGCATTCTGCGGAGCCGTCCGCTACATAGTATAGCGGACATAGAAAAGAGAACCAAAAAAAAACTAAGTGTTTGATAGCTAGGCATTCTGCGGGGCCGTCCGCTACATAGTATAGCGGACATAGAAAAGAGAACAAAAAAAAACTAAGTGTTGGATAGCTAGGCATTCTGCGGGGCCGTCCGCTACATAGTATAGCGGACATAGAAAAGAGAACCAAAAAAAACTAAGTGTTTGATAGCTAGGCATTCTGCGGGGCTGTCCGCTACATAGTATAGCGGACATAGAAAAGAGAACCAAAATTCTGCGGGGCCGTCCACTACATAGTATAGCGGACATAGAAAAGAGAACCAAAAAAAAAACTAAGTGTTGGATAGCTAGGCATTCTGCGGGCCGTCCGCTACATAGTATAGCGGACATAGAAAAGAGAACCAAAAAAAAACTAAGTGTTTGATAGCTAGGCATTCTGCGGGGCCGTCCGCTACATAGTATAGCGGACATAGAAAAGAGAACCAAAAAAAAACTAAGTGTTTGATAGCTAGGCATTCTGCGGGGCTGTCCGCTACATAGTATAGCGGACATAGAAAAGAGAACCAAAATTCTGCGGGGCCGTCCACTACATAGTATAGCGGACATAGAAAAGAGAACCAAAAAAAAAACTAAGTGTTGGATAGCTAGGCATTCTGCGGAGCCGTCCGCTACATAGTATAGCGGACATAGAAAAGAGAACCAAAAAAAAACTAAGTGTTTGATAGCTAGGCATTCTGCGGGGCCGTCCGCTACATAGTATAGCGGACATAGAAAAGAGAACAAAAAAAAACTAAGTGTTTGATAGCTAGGCATTCTGCGGGGCCGTCCGCTACATAGTATAGCGGACATAGAAAAGAGAACCAAAAAAAACTAAGTGTTTGATAGCTAGGCATTCTGCGGGGCTGTCCGCTACATAGTATAGCGGACATAGAAAAGAGAACCAAAATTCTGCGGGGCCGTCCACTACATAGTATAGCGGACATAGAAAAGAGAACCAAAAAAAAAACTAAGTGTTGGATAGCTAGGCATTCTGCGGAGCCGTCCGCTACATAGTATAGCGGACATAGAAAAGAGAACCAAAAAAAAAATAAGTGTTTGATAGCTAGGCATTCTGCGGGGCCGTCCGCTACATAGTATAGCGGACATAGAAAAGAGAACAAAAAAAACTAAGTGTTTGATAGCTAGGCATTCTGCGGGGCCGTCCGCTACATAGTATAGCGGACATAGAAAAGAGAACAAAAAAAACTAAGTGTTTGATAGCTAGGCATTCTGCGGGGCCGTCCGCTACATAGTATAGCGGACATAGAAAAGAGAACCAAAAAAAACTAAGTGTTTGATAGCTAGGCATTCTGCGGGGCTGTCCGCTACATAGTATAGCGGACATAGAAAAGAGAACCAAAAAAAAACTAAGTGTTTGATAGCTAGGCATTCTGCGGGGCTGTCCGCTACATAGTATAGCGGACATAGAAAAGAGAACCAAAATTCTGCGGGGCCGTCCACTACATAGTATAGCGGACATAGAAAAGAGAACCAAAAAAAAAACTAAGTGTTGGATAGCTAGGCATTCTGCGGAGCCGTCCGCTACATAGTATAGCGGACATAGAAAAGAGAACCAAAAAAAAACTAAGTGTTTGATAGCTAGGCATTCTGCGGGGCCGTCCGCTACATAGTATAGCGGACATAGAAAAGAGAACAAAAAAAAACTAAGTGTTGGATAGCTAGGCATTCTGCGGGGCCGTCCGCTACATAGTATAGCGGACATAGAAAAGAGAACCAAAAAAAACTAAGTGTTTGATAGCTAGGCATTCTGCGGGGCTGTCCGCTACATAGTATAGCGGACATAGAAAAGAGAACCAAAATTCTGCGGGGCCGTCCACTACATAGTATAGCGGACATAGAAAAGAGAACCAAAAAAAAAACTAAGTGTTGGATAGCTAGGCATTCTGCGGAGCCGTCCGCTACATAGTATAGCGGACATAGAAAAGAGAACCAAAAAAAAACTAAGTGTTTGATAGCTAGGCATTCTGCGGGGCCGTCCGCTACATAGTATAGCGGACATAGAAAAGAGAACAAAAAAAAACTAAGTGTTTGATAGCTAGGCATTCTGCGGGGCCGTCCGCTACATAGTATAGCGGACATAGAAAAGAGAACCAAAAAAAACTAAGTGTTTGATAGCTAGGCATTCTGCGGGGCCGTCCGCTACATAGTATAGCGGACATAGAAAAGAGAACCAAAAAAAAAACTAAGTGTTGGATAGCTAGGCATTCTGCGGAGCCGTCCGCTACATAGTATAGCGGACATAGAAAAGAGAACCAAAAAAAAACTAAGTGTTTGATAGCTAGGCATTCTGCGGGGCCGTCCGCTACATAGTATAGCGGACATAGAAAAGAGAACAAAAAAAAACTAAGTGTTTGATAGCTAGGCATTCTGCGGGGCCGTCCGCTACATAGTATAGCGGACATAGAAAAGAGAACCAAAAAAAACTAAGTGTTTGATAGCTAGGCATTCTGCGGGGCTGTCCGCTACATAGTATAGCGGACATAGAAAAGAGAACCAAAATTCTGCGGGGCCGTCCACTACATAGTATAGCGGACATAGAAAAGAGAACCAAAAAAAAAACTAAGTGTTGGATAGCTAGGCATTCTGCGGAGCCGTCCGCTACATAGTATAGCGGACATAGAAAAGAGAACCAAAAAAAAACTAAGTGTTTGATAGCTAGGCATTCTGCGGGGCTGTCCGCTACATAGTATAGCGGACATAGAAAAGAGAACCAAAAAAAAACTAAGTGTTTGATAGCTAGGCATTCTGCGGGGCTGTCCGCTACATAGTATAGCGGACATAGAAAAGAGAACCAAAATTCTGCGGGGCCGTCCACTACATAGTATAGCGGACATAGAAAAGAGAACCAAAAAAAAAACTAAGTGTTGGATAGCTAGGCATTCTGCGGAGCCGTCCGCTACATAGTATAGCGGACATAGAAAAGAGAACCAAAAAAAAACTAAGTGTTTGATAGCTAGGCATTCTGCGGGGCCGTCCGCTACATAGTATAGCGGACATAGAAAAGAGAACAAAAAAAAACTAAGTGTTGGATAGCTAGGCATTCTGCGGGGCCGTCCGCTACATAGTATAGCGGACATAGAAAAGAGAACCAAAAAAAACTAAGTGTTTGATAGCTAGGCATTCTGCGGGGCTGTCCGCTACATAGTATAGCGGACATAGAAAAGAGAACCAAAATTCTGCGGGGCCGTCCACTACATAGTATAGCGGACATAGAAAAGAGAACCAAAAAAAAAACTAAGTGTTGGATAGCTAGGCATTCTGCGGAGCCGTCCGCTACATAGTATAGCGGACATAGAAAAGAGAACCAAAAAAAAAATAAGTGTTTGATAGCTAGGCATTCTGCGGGGCCGTCCGCTACATATATAGCGGACATAGAAAAGAGAACAAAAAAAACTAAGTGTTTGATAGCTAGGCATTCTGCGGGGCCGTCCGCTACATAGTATAGCGGACATAGAAAAGAGAACAAAAAAAACTAAGTGTTTGATAGCTAGGCATTCTGCGGGGTCGTCCGCTACATAGTATAGCGGACATAGAAAAGAGAACCAAAAAAAACTAAGTGTTTGATAGCTAGGCATTCTGCGGGGCTGTCCGCTACATAGTATAGCGGACATAGAAAAGAGAACCAAAAAAAAACTAAGTGTTTGATAGCTAGGCATTCTGCGGGGCTGTCCGCTACATAGTATAGCGGACATAGAAAAGAGAACCAAAATTCTGCGGGGCCGTCCACTACATAGTATAGCGGACATAGAAAAGAGAACCAAAAAAAAAACTAAGTGTTGGATAGCTAGGCATTCTGCGGAGCCGTCCGCTACATAGTATAGCGGACATAGAAAAGAGAACCAAAAAAAAACTAAGTGTTTGATAGCTAGGCATTCTGCGGGGCCGTCCGCTACATAGTATAGCGGACATAGAAAAGAGAACAAAAAAAAACTAAGTGTTGGATAGCTAGGCATTCTGCGGGGCTGTCCGCTACATAGTATAGCGGACATAGAAAAGAGAACCAAAAAAAAACTAAGTGTTTGATAGCTAGGCATTCTGCGGGGCTGTCCGCTACATAGTATAGCGGACATAGAAAAGAGAACCAAAATTCTGCGGGGCCGTCCACTACATAGTATAGCGGACATAGAAAAGAGAACCAAAAAAAAAACTAAGTGTTGGATAGCTAGGCATTCTGCGGAGCCGTCCGCTACATAGTATAGCGGACATAGAAAAGAGAACCAAAAAAAAACTAAGTGTTTGATAGCTAGGCATTCTGCGGGGCCGTCCGCTACATAGTATAGCGGACATAGAAAAGAGAACAAAAAAAAACTAAGTGTTTGATAGCTAGGCATTCTGCGGGGCCGTCCGCTACATAGTATAGCGGACATAGAAAAGAGAACCAAAAAAAACTAAGTGTTTGATAGCTAGGCATTCTGCGGGGCTGTCCGCTACATAGTATAGCGGACATAGAAAAGAGAACCAAAATTCTGCGGGGCCGTCCACTACATAGTATAGCGGACATAGAAAAGAGAACCAAAAAAAAAACTAAGTGTTGGATAGCTAGGCATTCTGCGGAGCCGTCCGCTACATAGTATAGCGGACATAGAAAAGAGAACCAAAAAAAACTAAGTGTTTGATAGCTAGGCATTCTGCGGGGCCGTCCGCTACATAGTATAGCGGACATAGAAAAGAGAACCAAAAAAAAACTAAGTGTTTGATAGCTAGGCATTCTGCGGGGCCGTCCGCTACATAGTATAGCGGACATAGAAAAGAGAACCAAAAAAAACTAAGTGTTTGATAGCTAGGCATTCTGCGGGGCTGTCCGCTACATAGTATAGCGGACATAGAAAAGAGAACCAAAATTCTGCGGGGCCGTCCACTACATAGTATAGCGGACATAGAAAAGAGAACCAAAAAAAAAACTAAGTGTTGGATAGCTAGGCATTCTGCGGAGCCGTCCGCTACATAGTATAGCGGACATAGAAAAGAGAACCAAAAAAAAAATAAGTGTTTGATAGCTAGGCATTCTGCGGGGCCGTCCGCTACATAGTATAGCGGACATAGAAAAGAGAACAAAAAAAACTAAGTGTTTGATAGCTAGGCATTCTGCGGGGCCGTCCGCTACATAGTATAGCGGACATAGAAAAGAGAACAAAAAAAACTAAGTGTTTGATAGCTAGGCATTCTGCGGGGTCGTCCGCTACATAGTATAGCGGACATAGAAAAGAGAACCAAAAAAAACTAAGTGTTTGATAGCTAGGCATTCTGCGGGGCTGTCCGCTACATAGTATAGCGGACATAGAAAAGAGAACCAAAAAAAAACTAAGTGTTTGATAGCTAGGCATTCTGCGGGGCTGTCCGCTACATAGTATAGCGGACATAGAAAAGAGAACCAAAATTCTGCGGGGCCGTCCACTACATAGTATAGCGGACATAGAAAAGAGAACCAAAAAAAAAACTAAGTGTTGGATAGCTAGGCATTCTGCGGAGCCGTCCGCTACATAGTATAGCGGACATAGAAAAGAGAACCAAAAAAAAACTAAGTGTTTGATAGCTAGGCATTCTGCGGGGCCGTCCGCTACATAGTATAGCGGACATAGAAAAGAGAACAAAAAAAAACTAAGTGTTGGATAGCTAGGCATTCTGCGGGGCCGTCCGCTACATAGTATAGCGGACATAGAAAAGAGAACCAAAAAAAAACTAAGTGTTTGATAGCTAGGCATTCTGCGGGGCTGTCCGCTACATAGTATAGCGGACATAGAAAAGAGAACCAAAATTCTGCGGGGCCGTCCACTACATAGTATAGCGGACATAGAAAAGAGAACCAAAAAAAAAACTAAGTGTTGGATAGCTAGGCATTCTGCGGAGCCGTCCGCTACATAGTATAGCGGACATAGAAAAGAGAACCAAAAAAAAACTAAGTGTTTGATAGCTAGGCATTCTGCGGGGCTGTCCGCTACATAGTATAGCGGACATAGAAAAGAGAACCAAAAAAAAACTAAGTGTTTGATAGCTAGGCATTCTGCGGGGCTGTCCGCTACATAGTATAGCGGACATAGAAAAGAGAACCAAAATTCTGCGGGGCCGTCCACTACATAGTATAGCGGACATAGAAAAGAGAACCAAAAAAAAAACTAAGTGTTGGATAGCTAGGCATTCTGCGGAGCCGTCCGCTACATAGTATAGCGGACATAGAAAAGAGAACCAAAAAAAAACTAAGTGTTTGATAGCTAGGCATTCTGCGGGGCCGTCCGCTACATAGTATAGCGGACATAGAAAAGAGAACAAAAAAAAACTAAGTGTTTGATAGCTAGGCATTCTGCGGGGCCGTCCGCTACATAGTATAGCGGACATAGAAAAGAGAACCAAAAAAAACTAAGTGTTTGATAGCTAGGCATTCTGCGGGGCTGTCCGCTACATAGTATAGCGGACATAGAAAAGAGAACCAAAATTCTGCGGGGCCGTCCACTACATAGTATAGCGGACATAGAAAAGAGAACCAAAAAAAAAACTAAGTGTTGGATAGCTAGGCATTCTGCGGAGCCGTCCGCTACATAGTATAGCGGACATAGAAAAGAGAACCAAAAAAAAAATAAGTGTTTGATAGCTAGGCATTCTGCGGGGCCGTCCGCTACATAGTATAGCGGACATAGAAAAGAGAACAAAAAAAACTAAGTGTTTGATAGCTAGGCATTCTGCGGGGCCGTCCGCTACATAGTATAGCGGACATAGAAAAGAGAACAAAAAAAACTAAGTGTTTGATAGCTAGGCATTCTGCGGGGCCGTCCGCTACATAGTATAGCGGACATAGAAAAGAGAACCAAAAAAAACTAAGTGTTTGATAGCTAGGCATTCTGCGGGGCTGTCCGCTACATAGTATAGCGGACATAGAAAAGAGAACCAAAAAAAAACTAAGTGTTTGATAGCTAGGCATTCTGCGGGGCTGTCCGCTACATAGTATAGCGGACATAGAAAAGAGAACCAAAATTCTGCGGGGCCGTCCACTACATAGTATAGCGGACATAGAAAAGAGAACCAAAAAAAAACTAAGTGTTGGATAGCTAGGCATTCTGCGGAGCCGTCCGCTACATAGTATAGCGGACATAGAAAAGAGAACCAAAAAAAAACTAAGTGTTTGATAGCTAGGCATTCTGCGGGGCCGTCCGCTACATAGTATAGCGGACATAGAAAAGAGAACAAAAAAAAACTAAGTGTTGGATAGCTAGGCATTCTGCGGGGCTGTCCGCTACATAGTATAGCGGACATAGAAAAGAGAACCAAAAAAAACTAAGTGTTTGATAGCTAGGCATTCTGCGGGGCTGTCCGCTACATAGTATAGCGGACATAGAAAAGAGAACCAAAATTCTGCGGGGCCGTCCACTACATAGTATAGCGGACATAGAAAAGAGAACCAAAAAAAAAACTAAGTGTTGGATAGCTAGGCATTCTGCGGAGCCGTCCGCTACATAGTATAGCGGACATAGAAAAGAGAACCAAAAAAAAACTAAGTGTTTGATAGCTAGGCATTCTGCGGGGCCGTCCGCTACATAGTATAGCGGACATAGAAAAGAGAACAAAAAAAAACTAAGTGTTGGATAGCTAGGCATTCTGCGGGGCCGTCCGCTACATAGTATAGCGGACATAGAAAAGAGAACCAAAAAAAACTAAGTGTTTGATAGCTAGGCATTCTGCGGGGCTGTCCGCTACATAGTATAGCGGACATAGAAAAGAGAACCAAAATTCTGCGGGGCCGTCCACTACATAGTATAGCGGACATAGAAAAGAGAACCAAAAAAAAAACTAAGTGTTGGATAGCTAGGCATTCTGCGGAGCCGTCCGCTACATAGTATAGCGGACATAGAAAAGAGAACCAAAAAAAACTAAGTGTTTGATAGCTAGGCATTCTGCGGGGCCGTCCGCTACATAGTATAGCGGACATAGAAAAGAGAACAAAAAAAAAACTAAGTGTTTGATAGCTAGGCATTCTGCGGGGCCGTCCGCTACATAGTATAGCGGACATAGAAAAGAGAACCAAAAAAAACTAAGTGTTTGATAGCTAGGCATTCTGCGGGGCTGTCCGCTACATAGTATAGCGGACATAGAAAAGAGAACCAAAAAAAACTAAGTGTTTGATAGCTAGGCATTCTGCGGGGCCGTCCGCTACATAGTATAGCGGACATAGAAAAGAGAACCAAAAAAAACTAAGTGTTTGATAGCTAGGCATTCTGCGGGGCCGTCCGCTACATAGTATAGCGGACATAGAAAAGAGAACCAAAAAAAACTAAGTGTTTGATAGCTAGGCATTCTGCGGGGCCGTCCGCTACATAGTATAGCGGACATAGAAAAGAGAACCAAAAAAAAACTAAGTGTTTGATAGCTAGGCATTCTGCGGGGCCGTCCGCTACATAGTATAGCGGACATAGAAAAGAGAACCAAAAAAAAACTAAGTGTTTGATAGCTAGGCATTCTGCGGGGCCGTCCGCTACATAGTATAGCGGACATAGAAAAGAGAACCAAAAAAAACTAAGTGTTTGATAGCTAGGCATTCTGCGGGGCCGTCCGCTACATAGTATAGCGGACATAGAAAAGAGAACCAAAAAAAACTAAGTGTTTGATAGCTAGGCATTCTGCGGGGCCGTCCGCTACATAGTATAGCGGACATAGAAAAGAGAACCAAAAAAAACTAAGTGTTTGATAGCTAGGCATTCTGCGGGGCTGTCCGCTACATAGTATAGCGGACATAGAAAAGAGAACCAAAAAAAAACTAAGTGTTTGATAGCTAGGCATTCTGCGGGGCTGTCCGCTACATAGTATAGCGGACATAGAAAAGAGAACCAAAATTCTGCGGGGCCGTCCACTACATAGTATAGCGGACATAGAAAAGAGAACCAAAAAAAAAACTAAGTGTTGGATAGCTAGGCATTCTGCGGAGCCGTCCGCTACATAGTATAGCGGACATAGAAAAGAGAACCAAAAAAAAACTAAGTGTTTGATAGCTAGGCATTCTGCGGGGCCGTCCGCTACATAGTATAGCGGACATAGAAAAGAGAACAAAAAAAAACTAAGTGTTGGATAGCTAGGCATTCTGCGGGGCCGTCCGCTACATAGTATAGCGGACATAGAAAAGAGAACCAAAAAAAAACTAAGTGTTTGATAGCTAGGCATTCTGCGGGGCTGTCCGCTACATAGTATAGCGGACATAGAAAAGAGAACCAAAATTCTGCGGGGCCGTCCACTACATAGTATAGCGGACATAGAAAAGAGAACCAAAAAAAAAACTAAGTGTTGGATAGCTAGGCATTCTGCGGAGCCGTCCGCTACATAGTATAGCGGACATAGAAAAGAGAACCAAAAAAAAACTAAGTGTTTGATAGCTAGGCATTCTGCGGGGCCGTCCGCTACATAGTATAGCGGACATAGAAAAGAGAACAAAAAAAAACTAAGTGTTTGATAGCTAGGCATTCTGCGGGGCCGTCCGCTACATAGTATAGCGGACATAGAAAAGAGAACCAAAAAAAACTAAGTGTTTGATAGCTAGGCATTCTGCGGGGCTGTCCGCTACATAGTATAGCGGACATAGAAAAGAGAACCAAAATTCTGCGGGGCCGTCCACTACATAGTATAGCGGACATAGAAAAGAGAACCAAAAAAAAAACTAAGTGTTGGATAGCTAGGCATTCTGCGGAGCCGTCCGCTACATAGTATAGCGGACATAGAAAAGAGAACCAAAAAAAACTAAGTGTTTGATAGCTAGGCATTCTGCGGGGCCGTCCGCTACATAGTATAGCGGACATAGAAAAGAGAACCAAAAAAAAACTAAGTGTTTGATAGCTAGGCATTCTGCGGGGCCGTCCGCTACATAGTATAGCGGACATAGAAAAGAGAACCAAAAAAAACTAAGTGTTTGATAGCTAGGCATTCTGCGGGGCTGTCCGCTACATAGTATAGCGGACATAGAAAAGAGAACCAAAATTCTGCGGGGCCGTCCACTACATAGTATAGCGGACATAGAAAAGAGAACCAAAAAAAAAACTAAGTGTTGGATAGCTAGGCATTCTGCGGAGCCGTCCGCTACATAGTATAGCGGACATAGAAAAGAGAACCAAAAAAAAAATAAGTGTTTGATAGCTAGGCATTCTGCGGGGCCGTCCGCTACATAGTATAGCGGACATAGAAAAGAGAACAAAAAAAACTAAGTGTTTGATAGCTAGGCATTCTGCGGGGCCGTCCGCTACATAGTATAGCGGACATAGAAAAGAGAACAAAAAAAACTAAGTGTTTGATAGCTAGGCATTCTGCGGGGTCGTCCGCTACATAGTATAGCGGACATAGAAAAGAGAACCAAAAAAAACTAAGTGTTTGATAGCTAGGCATTCTGCGGGGCTGTCCGCTACATAGTATAGCGGACATAGAAAAGAGAACCAAAAAAAAACTAAGTGTTTGATAGCTAGGCATTCTGCGGGGCTGTCCGCTACATAGTATAGCGGACATAGAAAAGAGAACCAAAATTCTGCGGGGCCGTCCACTACATAGTATAGCGGACATAGAAAAGAGAACCAAAAAAAAAACTAAGTGTTGGATAGCTAGGCATTCTGCGGAGCCGTCCGCTACATAGTATAGCGGACATAGAAAAGAGAACCAAAAAAAAACTAAGTGTTTGATAGCTAGGCATTCTGCGGGGCCGTCCGCTACATAGTATAGCGGACATAGAAAAGAGAACAAAAAAAAACTAAGTGTTGGATAGCTAGGCATTCTGCGGGGCCGTCCGCTACATAGTATAGCGGACATAGAAAAGAGAACCAAAAAAAACTAAGTGTTTGATAGCTAGGCATTCTGCGGGGCTGTCCGCTACATAGTATAGCGGACATAGAAAAGAGAACCAAAATTCTGCGGGGCCGTCCACTACATAGTATAGCGGACATAGAAAAGAGAACCAAAAAAAAAACTAAGTGTTGGATAGCTAGGCATTCTGCGGAGCCGTCCGCTACATAGTATAGCGGACATAGAAAAGAGAACCAAAAAAAAACTAAGTGTTTGATAGCTAGGCATTCTGCGGGGCTGTCCGCTACATAGTATAGCGGACATAGAAAAGAGAACCAAAAAAAAACTAAGTGTTTGATAGCTAGGCATTCTGCGGGGCTGTCCGCTACATAGTATAGCGGACATAGAAAAGAGAACCAAAATTCTGCGGGGCCGTCCACTACATAGTATAGCGGACATAGAAAAGAGAACCAAAAAAAAAACTAAGTGTTGGATAGCTAGGCATTCTGCGGAGCCGTCCGCTACATAGTATAGCGGACATAGAAAAGAGAACCAAAAAAAAACTAAGTGTTTGATAGCTAGGCATTCTGCGGGGCCGTCCGCTACATAGTATAGCGGACATAGAAAAGAGAACAAAAAAAAACTAAGTGTTTGATAGCTAGGCATTCTGCGGGGCCGTCCGCTACATAGTATAGCGGACATAGAAAAGAGAACCAAAAAAAACTAAGTGTTTGATAGCTAGGCATTCTGCGGGGCTGTCCGCTACATAGTATAGCGGACATAGAAAAGAGAACCAAAATTCTGCGGGGCCGTCCACTACATAGTATAGCGGACATAGAAAAGAGAACCAAAAAAAAAACTAAGTGTTGGATAGCTAGGCATTCTGCGGAGCCGTCCGCTACATAGTATAGCGGACATAGAAAAGAGAACCAAAAAAAAAATAAGTGTTTGATAGCTAGGCATTCTGCGGGGCCGTCCGCTACATAGTATAGCGGACATAGAAAAGAGAACAAAAAAAACTAAGTGTTTGATAGCTAGGCATTCTGCGGGGCCGTCCGCTACATAGTATAGCGGACATAGAAAAGAGAACAAAAAAAACTAAGTGTTTGATAGCTAGGCATTCTGCGGGGTCGTCCGCTACATAGTATAGCGGACATAGAAAAGAGAACCAAAAAAAACTAAGTGTTTGATAGCTAGGCATTCTGCGGGGCTGTCCGCTACATAGTATAGCGGACATAGAAAAGAGAACCAAAAAAAAACTAAGTGTTTGATAGCTAGGCATTCTGCGGGGCTGTCCGCTACATAGTATAGCGGACATAGAAAAGAGAACCAAAATTCTGCGGGGCCGTCCACTACATAGTATAGCGGACATAGAAAAGAGAACCAAAAAAAAACTAAGTGTTGGATAGCTAGGCATTCTGCGGAGCCGTCCGCTACATAGTATAGCGGACATAGAAAAGAGAACCAAAAAAAAACTAAGTGTTTGATAGCTAGGCATTCTGCGGGGCCGTCCGCTACATAGTATAGCGGACATAGAAAAGAGAACAAAAAAAAACTAAGTGTTGGATAGCTAGGCATTCTGCGGGGCTGTCCGCTACATAGTATAGCGGACATAGAAAAGAGAACCAAAAAAAAACTAAGTGTTTGATAGCTAGGCATTCTGCGGGGCTGTCCGCTACATAGTATAGCGGACATAGAAAAGAGAACCAAAATTCTGCGGGGCCGTCCACTACATAGTATAGCGGACATAGAAAAGAGAACCAAAAAAAAAACTAAGTGTTGGATAGCTAGGCATTCTGCGGAGCCGTCCGCTACATAGTATAGCGGACATAGAAAAGAGAACCAAAAAAAAACTAAGTGTTTGATAGCTAGGCATTCTGCGGGGCCGTCCGCTACATAGTATAGCGGACATAGAAAAGAGAACAAAAAAAAACTAAGTGTTTGATAGCTAGGCATTCTGCGGGGCCGTCCGCTACATAGTATAGCGGACATAGAAAAGAGAACCAAAAAAAACTAAGTGTTTGATAGCTAGGCATTCTGCGGGGCTGTCCGCTACATAGTATAGCGGACATAGAAAAGAGAACCAAAATTCTGCGGGGCCGTCCACTACATAGTATAGCGGACATAGAAAAGAGAACCAAAAAAAAAACTAAGTGTTGGATAGCTAGGCATTCTGCGGAGCCGTCCGCTACATAGTATAGCGGACATAGAAAAGAGAACCAAAAAAAACTAAGTGTTTGATAGCTAGGCATTCTGCGGGGCCGTCCGCTACATAGTATAGCGGACATAGAAAAGAGAAAAAAAAAAACTAAGTGTTTGATAGCTAGGCATTCTGCGGGGCCGTCCGCTACATAGTATAGCGGACATAGAAAAGAGAACCAAAAAAAACTAAGTGTTTGATAGCTAGGCATTCTGCGGGGCTGTCCGCTACATAGTATAGCGGACATAGAAAAGAGAACCAAAATTCTGCGGGGCCGTCCACTACATAGTATAGCGGACATAGAAAAGAGAACCAAAAAAAAAACTAAGTGTTGGATAGCTAGGCATTCTGCGGAGCCGTCCGCTACATAGTATAGCGGACATAGAAAAGAGAACCAAAAAAAAAATAAGTGTTTGATAGCTAGGCATTCTGCGGGGCCGTCCGCTACATAGTATAGCGGACATAGAAAAGAGAACAAAAAAAACTAAGTGTTTGATAGCTAGGCATTCTGCGGGGCCGTCCGCTACATAGTATAGCGGACATAGAAAAGAGAACAAAAAAAACTAAGTGTTTGATAGCTAGGCATTCTGCGGGGTCGTCCGCTACATAGTATAGCGGACAAAGAAAAGAGAACCAAAAAAAACTAAGTGTTTGATAGCTAGGCATTCTGCGGGGCTGTCCGCTACATAGTATAGCGGACATAGAAAAGAGAACCAAAAAAAAACTAAGTGTTTGATAGCTAGGCATTCTGCGGGGCTGTCCGCTACATAGTATAGCGGACATAGAAAAGAGAACCAAAATTCTGCGGGGCCGTCCACTACATAGTATAGCGGACATAGAAAAGAGAACCAAAAAAAAAACTAAGTGTTGGATAGCTAGGCATTCTGCGGAGCCGTCCGCTACATAGTATAGCGGACATAGAAAAGAGAACCAAAAAAAAACTAAGTGTTTGATAGCTAGGCATTCTGCGGGGCCGTCCGCTACATAGTATAGCGGACATAGAAAAGAGAACAAAAAAAAACTAAGTGTTGGATAGCTAGGCATTCTGCGGGGCCGTCCGCTACATAGTATAGCGGACATAGAAAAGAGAACCAAAAAAAACTAAGTGTTTGATAGCTAGGCATTCTGCGGGGCTGTCCGCTACATAGTATAGCGGACATAGAAAAGAGAACCAAAATTCTGCGGGGCCGTCCACTACATAGTATAGCGGACATAGAAAAGAGAACCAAAAAAAAAACTAAGTGTTGGATAGCTAGGCATTCTGCGGAGCCGTCCGCTACATAGTATAGCGGACATAGAAAAGAGAACCAAAAAAAAACTAAGTGTTTGATAGCTAGGCATTCTGCGGGGCCGTCCGCTACATAGTATAGCGGACATAGAAAAGAGAACCAAAAAAAAACTAAGTGTTTGATAGCTAGGCATTCTGCGGGGCTGTCCGCTACATAGTATAGCGGACATAGAAAAGAGAACCAAAATTCTGCGGGGCCGTCCACTACATAGTATAGCGGACATAGAAAAGAGAACCAAAAAAAAAACTAAGTGTTTGATAGCTAGGCATTCTGCGGGGCCGTCCGCTACATAGTATAGCGGACATAGAAAAGAGAACCAAAAAAAAACTAAGTGTTTGATAGCTAGGCATTCTGCGGGGCCGTCCGCTACATAGTATAGCGGACATAGAAAAGAGAACCAAAAAAAACTAAGTGTTTGATAGCTAGGCATTCTGCGGGGCTGTCCGCTACATAGTATAGCGGACATAGAAAAGAGAACCAAAATTCTGCGGGGCCGTCCACTACATAGTATAGCGGACATAGAAAAGAGAACCAAAAAAAAAACTAAGTGTTGGATAGCTAGGCATTCTGCGGAGCCGTCCGCTACATAGTATAGCGGACATAGAAAAGAGAACCAAAAAAAAACTAAGTGTTTGATAGCTAGGCATTCTGCGGGGCCGTCCGCTACATAGTATAGCGGACATAGAAAAGAGAACAAAAAAAACTAAGTGTTTGATAGCTAGGCATTCTGCGGGGCCGTCCGCTACATAGTATAGCGGACATAGAAAAGAGAACCAAAAAAAACTAAGTGTTTGATAGCTAGGCATTCTGCGGGGCTGTCCGCTACATAGTATAGCGGACATAGAAAAGAGAACCAAAATTCTGCGGGGCCGTCCACTACATAGTATAGCGGACATAGAAAAGAGAACCAAAAAAAAAACTAAGTGTTGGATAGCTAGGCATTCTGCGGAGCCGTCCGCTACATAGTATAGCGGACATAGAAAAGAGAACCAAAAAAAAACTAAGTGTTTGATAGCTAGGCATTCTGCGGGGCCGTCCGCTACATAGTATAGCGGACATAGAAAAGAGAACAAAAAAAAACTAAGTGTTTGATAGCTAGGCATTCTGCGGGGCCGTCCGCTACATAGTATAGCGGACATAGAAAAGAGAACCAAAAAAAACTAAGTGTTTGATAGCTAGGCATTCTGCGGGGCTGTCCGCTACATAGTATAGCGGACATAGAAAAGAGAACCAAAATTCTGCGGGGCCGTCCACTACATAGTATAGCGGACATAGAAAAGAGAACCAAAAAAAAAACTAAGTGTTGGATAGCTAGGCATTCTGCGGAGCCGTCCGCTACATAGTATAGCGGACATAGAAAAGAGAACCAAAAAAAACTAAGTGTTTGATAGCTAGGCATTCTGCGGGGCTGTCCGCTACATAGTATAGCGGACATAGAAAAGAGAACCAAAATTCTGCGGGGCCGTCCACTACATAGTATAGCGGACATAGAAAAGAGAACCAAAAAAAAACTAAGTGTTGGATAGCTAGGCATTCTGCGGGGCCGTCCGCTACATAGTATAGCGGACATAGAAAAGAGAACCAAAAAAAACTAAGTGTTTGATAGCTAGGCATTCTGCGGGGCCGTCCGCTACATAGTATAGCGGACATAGAAAAGAGAACCAAAAAAAAACTAAGTGTTTGATAGCTAGGCATTCTGCGGGGCCGTCCGCTACATAGTATAGCGGACATAGAAAAGAGAACCAAAAAAAACTAAGTGTTTGATAGCTAGGCATTCTGCGGGGCTGTCCGCTACATAGTATAGCGGACATAGAAAAGAGAACCAAAATTCTGCGGGGCCGTCCACTACATAGTATAGCGGACATAGAAAAGAGAACCAAAAAAAAAACTAAGTGTTGGATAGCTAGGCATTCTGCGGAGCCGTCCGCTACATAGTATAGCGGACATAGAAAAGAGAACCAAAAAAAAACTAAGTGTTTGATAGCTAGGCATTCTGCGGGGCCGTCCGCTACATAGTATAGCGGACATAGAAAAGAGAACAAAAAAAACTAAGTGTTTGATAGCTAGGCATTCTGCGGGGCCGTCCGCTACATAGTATAGCGGACATAGAAAAGAGAACCAAAAAAAACTAAGTGTTTGATAGCTAGGCATTCTGCGGGGCCGTCCGCTACATAGTATAGCGGACATAGAAAAGAGAACCAAAAAAAACTAAGTGTTTGATAGCTAGGCATTCTGCGGGGCCGTCCGCTACATAGTATAGCGGACATAGAAAAGAGAACCAAAAAAAAACTAAGTGTTTGATAGCTAGGCATTCTGCGGGGCCGTCCGCTACATAGTATAGCGGACATAGAAAAGAGAACAAAAAAAACTAAGTGTTTGATAGCTAGGCATTCTGCGGGGCCGTCCGCTACATAGTATAGCGGACATAGAAAAGAGAACCAAAAAAAACTAAGTGTTTGATAGCTAGGCATTCTGCGGGGCCGTCCGCTACATAGTATAGCGGACATAGAAAAGAGAACCAAAAAAAACTAAGTGTTTGATAGCTAGGCATTCTGCGGGGCCGTCCGCTACATAGTATAGCGGACATAGAAAAGAGAACCAAAAAAAACTAAGTGTTTGATAGCTAGGCATTCTGCGGGGCCGTCCGCTACATAGTATAGCGGACATAGAAAAGAGAACCAAAAAAAACTAAGTGTTTGATAGCTAGGCATTCTGCGGGGCCGTCCGCTACATAGTATAGCGGACATAGAAAAGAGAACCAAAAAAAACTAAGTGTTTGATAGCTAGGCATTCTGCGGGGCTGTCCGCTACATAGTATAGCGGACATAGAAAAGAGAACCAAAAAAAAACTAAGTGTTTGATAGCTAGGCATTCTGCGGGGCTGTCCGCTACATAGTATAGCGGACATAGAAAAGAGAACCAAAATTCTGCGGGGCCGTCCACTACATAGTATAGCGGACATAGAAAAGAGAACCAAAAAAAAAACTAAGTGTTGGATAGCTAGGCATTCTGCGGAGCCGTCCGCTACATAGTATAGCGGACATAGAAAAGAGAACCAAAAAAAAACTAAGTGTTTGATAGCTAGGCATTCTGCGGGGCCGTCCGCTACATAGTATAGCGGACATAGAAAAGAGAACAAAAAAAAACTAAGTGTTGGATAGCTAGGCATTCTGCGGGGCCGTCCGCTACATAGTATAGCGGACATAGAAAAGAGAACCAAAAAAAAACTAAGTGTTTGATAGCTAGGCATTCTGCGGGGCTGTCCGCTACATAGTATAGCGGACATAGAAAAGAGAACCAAAATTCTGCGGGGCCGTCCACTACATAGTATAGCGGACATAGAAAAGAGAACCAAAAAAAAAACTAAGTGTTGGATAGCTAGGCATTCTGCGGGCCGTCCGCTACATAGTATAGCGGACATAGAAAAGAGAACCAAAAAAAACTAAGTGTTTGATAGCTAGGCATTCTGCGGGGCCGTCCGCTACATAGTATAGCGGACATAGAAAAGAGAACAAAAAAAACTAAGTGTTTGATAGCTAGGCATTCTGCGGGGCCGTCCGCTACATAGTATAGCGGACATAGAAAAGAGAACCAAAAAAAACTAAGTGTTTGATAGCTAGGCATTCTGCGGGGCCGTCCGCTACATAGTATAGCGGACATAGAAAAGAGAACCAAAAAAAAACTAAGTGTTTGATAGCTAGGCATTCTGCGGGGCCGTCCGCTACATAGTATAGCGGACATAGAAAAGAGAACCAAAAAAAACTAAGTGTTTGATAGCTAGGCATTCTGCGGGGCCGTCCGCTACATAGTATAGCGGACATAGAAAAGAGAACCAAAAAAAACTAAGTGTTTGATAGCTAGGCATTCTGCGGGGCCGTCCGCTACATAGTATAGCGGACATAGAAAAGAGAACCAAAAAAAACTAAGTGTTTGATAGCTAGGCATTCTGCGGGGCCGTCCGCTACATAGTATAGCGGACATAGAAAAGAGAACCAAAAAAAACTAAGTGTTTGATAGCTAGGCATTCTGCGGGGCCGTCCGCTACATAGTATAGCGGACATAGAAAAGAGAACCAAAAAAAACTAAGTGTTTGATAGCTAGGCATTCTGCGGGGCCGTCCGCTACATAGTATAGCGGACATAGAAAAGAGAACCAAAAAAAACTAAGTGTTTGATAGCTAGGCATTCTGCGGGGCTGTCCGCTACATAGTATAGCGGACATAGAAAAGAGAACCAAAAAAAAACTAAGTGTTTGATAGCTAGGCATTCTGCGGGGCTGTCCGCTACATAGTATAGCGGACATAGAAAAGAGAACCAAAATTCTGCGGGGCCGTCCACTACATAGTATAGCGGACATAGAAAAGAGAACCAAAAAAAAAACTAAGTGTTGGATAGCTAGGCATTCTGCGGAGCCGTCCGCTACATAGTATAGCGGACATAGAAAAGAGAACCAAAAAAAAACTAAGTGTTTGATAGCTAGGCATTCTGCGGGGCCGTCCGCTACATAGTATAGCGGACATAGAAAAGAGAACAAAAAAAAACTAAGTGTTGGATAGCTAGGCATTCTGCGGGGCCGTCCGCTACATAGTATAGCGGACATAGAAAAGAGAACCAAAAAAAACTAAGTGTTTGATAGCTAGGCATTCTGCGGGGCTGTCCGCTACATAGTATAGCGGACATAGAAAAGAGAACCAAAATTCTGCGGGGCCGTCCACTACATAGTATAGCGGACATAGAAAAGAGAACCAAAAAAAAAACTAAGTGTTGGATAGCTAGGCATTCTGCGGAGCCGTCCGCTACATAGTATAGCGGACATAGAAAAGAGAACCAAAAAAAAACTAAGTGTTGGATAGCTAGGCATTCTGCGGGGCTGTCCGCTACATAGTATAGCGGACATAGAAAAGAGAACCAAAAAAAAACTAAGTGTTTGATAGCTAGGCATTCTGCGGGGCTGTCCGCTACATAGTATAGCGGACATAGAAAAGAGAACCAAAATTCTGCGGGGCCGTCCACTACATAGTATAGCGGACATAGAAAAGAGAACCAAAAAAAAAACTAAGTGTTGGATAGCTAGGCATTCTGCGGAGCCGTCCGCTACATAGTATAGCGGACATAGAAAAGAGAACCAAAAAAAAACTAAGTGTTTGATAGCTAGGCATTCTGCGGGGCCGTCCGCTACATAGTATAGCGGACATAGAAAAGAGAACAAAAAAAAACTAAGTGTTGGATAGCTAGGCATTCTGCGGGGCCGTCCGCTACATAGTATAGCGGACATAGAAAAGAGAACCAAAAAAAACTAAGTGTTTGATAGCTAGGCATTCTGCGGGGCTGTCCGCTACATAGTATAGCGGACATAGAAAAGAGAACCAAAATTCTGCGGGGCCGTCCACTACATAGTATAGCGGACATAGAAAAGAGAACCAAAAAAAAAACTAAGTGTTGGATAGCTAGGCATTCTGCGGAGCCGTCCGCTACATAGTATAGCGGACATAGAAAAGAGAACCAAAAAAAACTAAGTGTTTGATAGCTAGGCATTCTGCGGGGCCGTCCGCTACATAGTATAGCGGACATAGAAAAGAGAACCAAAAAAAAACTAAGTGTTTGATAGCTAGGCATTCTGCGGGGCCGTCCGCTACATAGTATAGCGGACATAGAAAAGAGAACCAAAAAAAACTAAGTGTTTGATAGCTAGGCATTCTGCGGGGCTGTCCGCTACATAGTATAGCGGACATAGAAAAGAGAACCAAAATTCTGCGGGGCCGTCCACTACATAGTATAGCGGACATAGAAAAGAGAACCAAAAAAAAAACTAAGTGTTGGATAGCTAGGCATTCTGCGGAGCCGTCCGCTACATAGTATAGCGGACATAGAAAAGAGAACCAAAAAAAAAATAAGTGTTTGATAGCTAGGCATTCTGCGGGGCCGTCCGCTACATAGTATAGCGGACATAGAAAAGAGAACAAAAAAAACTAAGTGTTTGATAGCTAGGCATTCTGCGGGGCCGTCCGCTACATAGTATAGCGGACATAGAAAAGAGAACAAAAAAAACTAAGTGTTTGATAGCTAGACATTCTGCGGGGTCGTCCGCTACATAGTATAGCGGACAAAGAAAAGAGAACCAAAAAAAACTAAGTGTTTGATAGCTAGGCATTCTGCGGGGCTGTCCGCTACATAGTATAGCGGACATAGAAAAGAGAACCAAAAAAAAACTAAGTGTTTGATAGCTAGGCATTCTGCGGGGCTGTCCGCTACATAGTATAGCGGACATAGAAAAGAGAACCAAAATTCTGCGGGGCCGTCCACTACATAGTATAGCGGACATAGAAAAGAGAACCAAAAAAAAAACTAAGTGTTGGATAGCTAGGCATTCTGCGGAGCCGTCCGCTACATAGTATAGCGGACATAGAAAAGAGAACAAAAAAAAACTAAGTGTTTGATAGCTAGGCATTCTGCGGGGCCGTCCGCTACATAGTATAGCGGACATAGAAAAGAGAACCAAAAAAAACTAAGTGTTTGATAGCTAGGCATTCTGCGGGGCTGTCCGCTACATAGTATAGCGGACATAGAAAAGAAAACCAAAATTCTGCGAGGCCGTCCACTACATAGTATAGCGGACATAGAAAAGAGAACAAAAAAAACTAAGTGTTGGATAGCTAGGCATTCTGCGGAGCCGTCCGCTACATAGTATAGCGGACATAGAAAAGAGAACCAAAAAAAAAACTAAGTGTTTGATAGCTAGGCATTCTGCGGGGCCGTCCGCTACATAGTATAGCGGACATAGAAAAGAGAACCAAAAAAACTAAGTGTTTGATAGCTAGGCATTCTGCGGGGCCGTCCGCTACATAGTATAGCGGACATAGAAAAGAGAACCAAAAAAAAACTAAGTGTTTGATAGCTAGGCATTCTGCGGGGCCGTCCGCTACATAGTATAGCGGACATAGAAAAGAGAACCAAAAAAAACTAAGTGTTTGATAGCTAGGCATTCTGCGGGGCCGTCCGCTACATAGTATAGCGGACATAGAAAAGAGAACAAAAAAAAAACTAAGTGTTTGATAGCTAGGCATTCTGCGGGGCCGTCCGCTACATAGTATAGCGGACATAGAAAAGAGAACCAAAAAAAAAACTAAGTGTTGGATAGCTAGGCATTCTGCGGGGCCGTCCGCTACATAGTATAGCGGACATAGAAAAGAGAACCAAAAAAAAAATAAGTGTTTGATAGCTAGGCATTCTGCGGGGCCGTCCGCTACATAGTATAGCGGACATAGAAAAGAGAACAAAAAAAACTAAGTGTTTGATAGCTAGGCATTCTGCGGGGCCGTCCGCTACATAGTATAGCGGACATAGAAAAGAGAACAAAAAAAACTAAGTGTTTGATAGCTAGGCATTCTGCGGGGTCGTCCGCTACATAGTATAGCGGACATAGAAAAGAGAACCAAAAAAAACTAAGTGTTTGATAGCTAGGCATTCTGCGGGGCTGTCCGCTACATAGTATAGCGGACATAGAAAAGAGAACCAAAAAAAAACTAAGTGTTTGATAGCTAGGCATTCTGCGGGGCTGTCCGCTACATAGTATAGCGGACATAGAAAAGAGAACCAAAATTCTGCGGGGCCGTCCACTACATAGTATAGCGGACATAGAAAAGAGAACCAAAAAAAAAACTAAGTGTTGGATAGCTAGGCATTCTGCGGAGCCGTCCGCTACATAGTATAGCGGACATAGAAAAGAGAACCAAAAAAAAACTAAGTGTTTGATAGCTAGGCATTCTGCGGGGCCGTCCGCTACATAGTATAGCGGACATAGAAAAGAGAACCAAAAAAAAAACTAAGTGTTGGATAGCTAGGCATTCTGCGGGGCCGTCCGCTACATAGTATAGCGGACATAGAAAAGAGAACCAAAAAAAACTAAGTGTTTGATAGCTAGGCATTCTGCGGGGCCGTCCGCTACATAGTATAGCGGACATAGAAAAGAGAACAAAAAAAAACTAAGTGTTTGATAGCTAGGCATTCTGCGGGGCCGTCCGCTACATAGTATAGCGGACATAGAAAAGAGAACCAAAAAAAACTAAGTGTTTGATAGCTAGGCATTCTGCGGGGCCGTCCGCTACATAGTATAGCGGACATAGAAAAGAGAACCAAAAAAAAAACTAAGTGTTTGATAGCTAGGCATTCTGCGGGGCCGTCCGCTACATAGTATAGCGGACATAGAAAAGAGAACAAAAAAAACTAAGTGTTTGATAGCTAGGCATTCTGCGGGGCCGTCCGCTACATAGTATAGCGGACATAGAAAAGAGAACCAAAAAAAAACTAAGTGTTTGATAGCTAGGCATTCTGCGGGGCCGTCCGCTACATAGTATAGCGGACATAGAAAAGAGAACCAAAAAAAACTAAGTGTTTGATAGCTAGGCATTCTGCGGGGCCGTCCGCTACATAGTATAGCGGACATAGAAAAGAGAACCAAAAAAAAACTAAGTGTTTGATAGCTAGGCATTCTGCGGGGCCGTCCGCTACATAGTATAGCGGACATAGAAAAGAGAACCAAAAAAAACTAAGTGTTTGATAGCTAGGCATTCTGCGGGGCTGTCCGCTACATAGTATAGCGGACATAGAAAAGAGAACCAAAAAAAAACTAAGTGTTTGATAGCTAGGCATTCTGCGGGGCCGTCCGCTACATAGTATAGCGGACATAGAAAAGAGAACCAAAATTCTGCGGGGCCGTCCACTACATAGTATAGCGGACATAGAAAAGAGAACCAAAAAAAAAACTAAGTGTTGGATAGCTAGGCATTCTGCGGAGCCGTCCGCTACATAGTATAGCGGACATAGAAAAGAGAACCAAAAAAAAACTAAGTGTTTGATAGCTAGGCATTCTGCGGGGCCGTCCGCTACATAGTATAGCGGACATAGAAAAGAGAACAAAAAAAAACTAAGTGTTGGATAGCTAGGCATTCTGCGGGGCCGTCCGCTACATAGTATAGCGGACATAGAAAAGAGAACCAAAAAAAACTAAGTGTTTGATAGCTAGGCATTCTGCGGGGCTGTCCGCTACATAGTATAGCGGACATAGAAAAGAGAACCAAAATTCTGCGGGGCCGTCCACTACATAGTATAGCGGACATAGAAAAGAGAACCAAAAAAAAAACTAAGTGTTGGATAGCTAGGCATTCTGCGGAGCCGTCCGCTACATAGTATAGCGGACATAGAAAAGAGAACCAAAAAAAAACTAAGTGTTTGATAGCTAGGCATTCTGCGGGGCTGTCCGCTACATAGTATAGCGGACATAGAAAAGAGAACCAAAAAAAAACTAAGTGTTTGATAGCTAGGCATTCTGCGGGGCTGTCCGCTACATAGTATAGCGGACATAGAAAAGAGAACCAAAATTCTGCGGGGCCGTCCACTACATAGTATAGCGGACATAGAAAAGAGAACCAAAAAAAACTAAGTGTTGGATAGCTAGGCATTCTGCGGAGCCGTCCGCTACATAGTATAGCGGACATAGAAAAGAGAACCAAAAAAAAACTAAGTGTTTGATAGCTAGGCATTCTGCGGGGCCGTCCGCTACATAGTATAGCGGACATAGAAAAGAGAACAAAAAAAAACTAAGTGTTGGATAGCTAGGCATTCTGCGGGGCCGTCCGCTACATAGTATAGCGGACATAGAAAAGAGAACCAAAAAAAACTAAGTGTTTGATAGCTAGGCATTCTGCGGGGCTGTCCGCTACATAGTATAGCGGACATAGAAAAGAGAACCAAAATTCTGCGGGGCCGTCCACTACATAGTATAGCGGACATAGAAAAGAGAACCAAAAAAAAACTAAGTGTTTGATAGCTAGGCATTCTGCGGGCCGTCCGCTACATAGTATAGCGGACATAGAAAAGAGAACAAAAAAAACTAAGTGTTTGATAGCTAGGCATTCTGCGGGGCCGTCCGCTACATAGTATAGCGGACAAAGAAAAGAGAACCAAAAAAAACTAAGTGTTTGATAGCTAGGCATTCTGCGGGGCTGTCCGCTACATAGTATAGCGGACATAGAAAAGAGAACCAAAAAAAAACTAAGTGTTTGATAGCTAGGCATTCTGCGGGGCTGTCCGCTACATAGTATAGCGGACATAGAAAAGAGAACCAAAATTCTGCGGGGCCGTCCACTACATAGTATAGCGGACATAGAAAAGAGAACCAAAAAAAAAACTAAGTGTTGGATAGCTAGGCATTCTGCGGAGCCGTCCGCTACATAGTATAGCGGACATAGAAAAGAGAACCAAAAAAAAACTAAGTGTTTGATAGCTAGGCATTCTGCGGGGCCGTCCGCTACATAGTATAGCGGACATAGAAAAGAGAACAAAAAAAAACTAAGTGTTGGATAGCTAGGCATTCTGCGGGGCCGTCCGCTACATAGTATAGCGGACATAGAAAAGAGAACCAAAAAAAAACTAAGTGTTTGATAGCTAGGCATTCTGCGGGGCTGTCCGCTACATAGTATAGCGGACATAGAAAAGAGAACCAAAATTCTGCGGGGCCGTCCACTACATAGTATAGCGGACATAGAAAAGAGAACCAAAAAAAAAACTAAGTGTTGGATAGCTAGGCATTCTGCGGAGCCGTCCGCTACATAGTATAGCGGACATAGAAAAGAGAACCAAAAAAAAACTAAGTGTTGGATAGCTAGGCATTCTGCGGGGCTGTCCGCTACATAGTATAGCGGACATAGAAAAGAGAACCAAAAAAAAACTAAGTGTTTGATAGCTAGGCATTCTGCGGGGCTGTCCGCTACATAGTATAGCGGACATAGAAAAGAGAACCAAAATTCTGCGGGGCCGTCCACTACATAGTATAGCGGACATAGAAAAGAGAACCAAAAAAAAAACTAAGTGTTGGATAGCTAGGCATTCTGCGGAGCCGTCCGCTACATAGTATAGCGGACATAGAAAAGAGAACCAAAAAAAACTAAGTGTTTGATAGCTAGGCATTCTGCGGGGCCGTCCGCTACATAGTATAGCGGACATAGAAAAGAGAACAAAAAAAAACTAAGTGTTGGATAGCTAGGCATTCTGCGGGGCCGTCCGCTACATAGTATAGCGGACATAGAAAAGAGAACCAAAAAAAACTAAGTGTTTGATAGCTAGGCATTCTGCGGGGCTGTCCGCTACATAGTATAGCGGACATAGAAAAGAGAACCAAAATTCTGCGGGGCCGTCCACTACATAGTATAGCGGACATAGAAAAGAGAACCAAAAAAAAAACTAAGTGTTGGATAGCTAGGCATTCTGCGGAGCCGTCCGCTACATAGTATAGCGGACATAGAAAAGAGAACCAAAAAAAAACTAAGTGTTTGATAGCTAGGCATTCTGCGGGGCCGTCCGCTACATAGTATAGCGGACATAGAAAAGAGAACCAAAAAAAAACTAAGTGTTTGATAGCTAGGCATTCTGCGGGGCCGTCCGCTACATAGTATAGCGGACATAGAAAAGAGAACCAAAAAAAACTAAGTGTTTGATAGCTAGGCATTCTGCGGGGCTGTCCGCTACATAGTATAGCGGACATAGAAAAGAGAACCAAAATTCTGCGGGGCCGTCCACTACATAGTATAGCGGACATAGAAAAGAGAACCAAAAAAAAACTAAGTGTTGGATAGCTAGGCATTCTGCGGAGCCGTCCGCTACATAGTATAGCGGACATAGAAAAGAGAACCAAAAAAAAATAAGTGTTTGATAGCTAGGCATTCTGCGGGGCCGTCCGCTACATATATAGCGGACATAGAAAAGAGAACAAAAAAAACTAAGTGTTTGATAGCTAGGCATTCTGCGGGGCCGTCCGCTACATAGTATAGCGGACATAGAAAAGAGAACAAAAAAAACTAAGTGTTTGATAGCTAGACATTCTGCGGGGTCGTCCGCTACATAGTATAGCGGACAAAGAAAAGAGAACCAAAAAAAACTAAGTGTTTGATAGCTAGGCATTCTGCGGGGCTGTCCGCTACATAGTATAGCGGACATAGAAAAGAGAACCAAAAAAAAACTAAGTGTTTGATAGCTAGGCATTCTGCGGGGCTGTCCGCTACATAGTATAGCGGACATAGAAAAGAGAACCAAAATTCTGCGGGGCCGTCCACTACATAGTATAGCGGACATAGAAAAGAGAACCAAAAAAAAAACTAAGTGTTGGATAGCTAGGCATTCTGCGGAGCCGTCCGCTACATAGTATAGCGGACATAGAAAAGAGAACAAAAAAAAACTAAGTGTTTGATAGCTAGGCATTCTGCGGGGCCTCCGCTACATAGTATAGCGGACATAGAAAAGAGAACCAAAAAAAACTAAGTGTTTGATAGCTAGGCATTCTGCGGGGCTGTCCGCTACATAGTATAGCGGACATAGAAAAGAGAACCAAAATTCTGCGGGGCCGTCCACTACATAGTATAGCGGACATAGAAAAGAGAACCAAAAAAAACTAAGTGTTGGATAGCTAGGCATTCTGCGGAGCCGTCCGCTACATAGTATAGCGGACATAGAAAAGAGAACCAAAAAAAAAACTAAGTGTTTGATAGCTAGGCATTCTGCGGGGCTCCGTCCGCTACATAGTATAGCGGACATAGAAAAGAGAACCAAAAAAAACTAAGTGTTTGATAGCTAGGCATTCTGCGGGGCCGTCCGCTACATAGTATAGCGGACATAGAAAAGAGAACCAAAAAAAACTAAGTGTTTGATAGCTAGGCATTCTGCGGGGCCGTCCGCTACATAGTATAGCGGACATAGAAAAGAGAACCAAAAAAAACTAAGTGTTTGATAGCTAGGCATTCTGCGGGGCCGTCCGCTACATAGTATAGCGGACATAGAAAAGAGAACAAAAAAAAAACTAAGTGTTTGATAGCTAGGCATTCTGCGGGGCCGTCCGCTACATAGTATAGCGGACATAGAAAAGAGAACCAAAAAAAAAACTAAGTGTTGGATAGCTAGGCATTCTGCGGGGCCGTCCGCTACATAGTATAGCGGACATAGAAAAGAGAACCAAAAAAAAACTAAGTGTTTGATAGCTAGGCATTCTGCGGGGCCGTCCGCTACATAGTATAGCGGACATAGAAAAGAGAACAAAAAAAACTAAGTGTTTGATAGCTAGGCATTCTGCGGGCCGTCCGCTACATAGTATAGCGGACATAGAAAAGAGAACAAAAAAAAACTAAGTGTTTGATAGCTAGGCATTCTGCGGGGCCGTCCGCTACATAGTATAGCGGACATAGAAAAGAGAACAAAAAAAACTAAGTGTTTGATAGCTAGGCATTCTGCGGGCCGTCCGCTACATAGTATAGCGGACATAGAAAAGA
>JAVXUP010002618.1:0-119068 GCA_033070095.1 Escallonia herrerae | reverse complement strand
GGCCCTTTAAGCGCTTGATCCGGAACCGGTTCGGGATTTTTGGGTGAAACCTCCGTAAAATACTTTTTAGGTCAAGAATGAATTCAGGGAGCCTAAAATAGCATTTCGAGCACTTTTGATATTTTTCGATGCCAGGGGCATTTCGGGAATTCGTCGCCCCGAGAGGGGTATTTCGGTAATTTTACAGTGCTAAGTTTTTCGACGGACTTTTTAGTCCAGAAATGTAATTACAAAACTGAAATGTTGTTTTGAAGCTGATTTGGCGCGCGTAGGGGTGATAATGAATCCCCGGGGGCATTTCGATAATTTGTCGCTCAGCGAGGGTATTTTGGTAACTGAACGTTGTAACACAACTGGAGGAAATAATTTTCAACACTATGTGTATTCCTAGGGTGTAACACTATGACTATGTGTGTTTAATGTGAATACGAAACGTAATTGTCGCTAAAGGTGAAAACTTAATTAGACAGTTTTTTCACGAATTTATAAAAAATAGCTAGAGCTAGATTTTGCCAAAGTGCAAAAAAGAGACCCTAGTTATTTTTAAAAGATCTGTATCAGGTAAAAATTTCAGATTTTTCCAAAGACTGGAAAGGGGTTAACTGATACGGGGAACCTTGTAACTTCGCAGTGTAATTTAAAATATCAAGCTAGCGCGATTTCGCGCAAAACTTTTATGAGAACCCTAGGATGTTGGGAAGTTCCATTCCCCAGGAATTCGGGCCATTCCGAAGCCGTTAGCTATTTTTTTGGCCGAACGGGCCTTTAAGCGCTCGATCCGGACACCGGTTCGCGATTTTTGGGCGAAAGATCCGTAAAATACTTTTTAGATCAAGAATTAACTCAGGAGGCGTAAAATAGCATTTTAAGGCTATTTGATATTTTTCCTGATGCCAGGGGCATTTTGGTAATTTGCCACCCCGCGAGGGGTGTTTTGGTAATTTTCCCGCGCCAAGTTTTTCAAACGACTTTTTAGTCCAGAAATGTAAGTAAACCACCTGAAATGTTGTTTTGAAGCTGGTTCGGGGGCGTTGGGGTGATAGTGAACCCCCAGGGGCATTTCGGTAATTTACCGCTCATCGGGGGCTATTTTGCTAGGAAGGATCCAGCTTAAAATTCATACCTTAAAATAACTTTTAGTTCAGGAAAGGGTGTGAGACACCCGAAAACTTATTTTGTTCCAGATGTTCTGAACCTTGTGACGCACCGGCGATGACTGCCAGGGGTATTTTGCATAAGTAGCGGGTGTTTTGGTAACTTTCCCCCTTTAAAATTTTTCCTGATATATTTGGTATATAATTGACGTAATACATTTAAAAACTTGACTTTAAAGCGGTTTTGAGGTGTTGGGGGTGTAGGGGCCATCGGGGGGTATATTGCTATATAACCACGTTGGCGCTAAATTCAGTGGGAACTAGCGTAATTAAGCGTTCGGAGTGGTGGGAAGTGAGGATTTGTTTTAATACATTGAAATAATGACTATTGCTAATGTGTTGGTAAGCTAGGTTAAAGATCCAGTTATAGTTTTGGAATGTAAATATTATGGACGCTAAGTTGGTTTATAATTATATTTTGTTCTTAGAAGGTATGAATTTCAGCCGTGGACCTCATGATACATCAATCCTATACGATGACGATGACCACGTCGCGAGGCACGTATTTGACGGTGTCGATAGGGGTGTTTTGGAAACAATTCAAAGCACAAGGCACCTTGAAGAGTGGGTACTAAACGAGGAACAAATACAGCTATTACACCGTCAAAATTTAACCATGTTCACCGATTGCGGGAAATGGTCTCGACACGACGATTGCCTTATATCCGCTCTAGTTGAACGATGGAGGAGCGAGACGAACTCATTTCACTTCCGGTTTGGTGAAATGACTGTTACGTTAGAGGACGTCGGATATATTTTAAGCTTAACATGTATCCCACTCATTTTGTGGAATTAACGGTGAGAGAATTCACAGAATGGAGGCGAGGGGGCGGCAGGAGTAGGGGAAACCAGGTCGAAACGTGTTAGGCATGATGAACGCAGACTATCAATGTCCCGCTGCTGATGCGAACCTTATCATGATACCTTGTCATCATGCAAACCACTGGTTCCTATTAGTTCTCCATCCAGCGTTCAGAACAGTTCACATATACGATAGCCTAAGGGAGGACGAGCCTGGACAGCTGCTGGCACAGATGTACAACGAGTACATCACTTTAGTGGTTAGTTTTTATTTTTTGACCTTGGCTCATAGTATATTGTTCTTGTTTCATAGGCTTGATTCTCGTTTTTATTGTTGGATGCAGACTACTGTCCTCTCGCTAGCGTGCGAACGGCCACAGGGGGACCCTTGGACGGTCGTGATGATAAAGGACCGACCAAAGCAATATAACGGTCACGATTGCGGGATTTACGTCCTCAAGTACATGGACTACATTGCTCGCTCGGAAGTGCTCAAACACTCCTCGTGGACTAGGAAGGATGCCTTGACGTTTAGGTATAGGATAGCCTGGGAGCTGAAAAAGAATGAAGCTAGACGCCTTCATTACCATTATCCTGACGTGCGTGGCTAGCTGCTGTGATGTTACAAAAAACTGTACCAAAAAGAAATGTACATAATTTTTCGCATGCTATGAATTTGGCGCTAAAATGTGCGCGAATATACCTTTCATATGACGCATTCGAAAAAATTACGCGTCTCGCTTTTCGCCGAAATTCATAGAAATGGGCTAACTAGCGTGCATGAGGTGCAATGAGAGAAAAAAAGTGACAAAAAAAATTGTAACTTTTTTCGGAAGCTATCAATTGGGCCTTAAAGTGTGGCCGAATAGGCCCTTCCTAGGAAAACCCAAAAAATAATGTGTCCCGTTTTTCGCCGAAATTCTTACAAATGGGCTAACTAGCGTGCCTGAGGTGCAATGAGCGAAAAAAAAGTGACAAAAAAAATTACAACTTTTTTCGGAAGCTATCAATTGGGGCCTAAAGTGTGCCCGAATAGGCCCTTCCTAGGAAAACCCAAAAAATAATGTGTCTCGTTTTTCGCCGAAATTCTTACAAATGGGCTAACTAGCGTGCCTGAGGTGCAATGAGCGAAAAACGTGACAAAAAAAATTACAACTTTTTTCGGAAACGGGATTTTAAGCTTTGAAACGGGATTTTAAGCTTCCTGAATTCACTCTTTATAACTTTTCAGGTGTCTCACACTCTTTCATGAACTAAAAGTTATTTTAAGCACAAATTTGTGTAATGTAAAATTAGCAAAATAGCCCCCGATGAGCGGCAAATTACCGAAATTCCCCCGGGGGTTCATTATCACCCCAACGCCCCATATGGCGGCTACACCACCGGCAGTCTCAAAACCGCTTTGCTTACTACTTTTTAAATGTATCACATCAATTATATACCAAATATTTCATCCGAAGATTTTAAAGGGGATGCGTTAACAAATATTACTCCGCTACGTATGCAAAACACCCCCTGGCAGCCATCGCCCCAACAAACATCTCAGAACAACTGGAACAAAATAACTTTCCGGGTGTCTTACACCCCTATCCTATAACTAAAAATCATTCGGGAAATTTTTCAAGCTGGTTCAGTTAGCAAAATAGCCCCCGTCATTGCGGGCAAATTACCGAAATGCCCCCGGGGGTTCATTGTCACCCTAACGCCCATCAAACCAGCTTCAAAATAACCTTTCAGATGTTTTACTTACATTTCTGGACTGAAAAACTTGACACCGTAAAATTAGCAAAACACCCCTCGCGGGGTGGCAAATTACCAAAATGCCCCTGGCATCAGAACGATCTCAAAAGTGCATTGAAATGTTATTTTAAGCTTCCCGAATTCATTCTTGATCTAAAAAGTATTCTACGGACTTTTCGCCCAAAAATCCCGAACCGGTGTCCGAATCGAGCGCTTAAAAGCCCGTTCGGCCAAAAAATTAGCTAACGGCTTCGGAATGGCCCGAATTCCTTGGGAATGGAACTTCCCAACACCCTAGGGTTCTCATAAAATTTTCGCGCGAAATCGCGCTGGCTTGATATTTTAAATTACACTGCAAAGTTACAAGGATCCCCGTATCAGTTAACCCCTTTGCCCCGCTACGTATGCAAAACACCCCCTGACAGCCATCGCCCCAACAAATATCTCAGAACAATTGGAACAAAATAACTTTCCGGGTGTCTTACACCCCTATCCTATAACTAAAAATCATTCGGGAAATTTTTCAAGCTGGTTCAGTTAGCAAAATAGCCCCCGATGAGCGGTAAATTACCGAAATGCCCCCGGGGGTTCATTGTCACCCTAACGCCCATCAAACCAGCTTCAAAACAACCTTTCAGATGTTTTACTTACATTTCTGGACTGAAAAACTTGACACCGTAAAATTACCAAAACACCCCTCGCGGGGTGGCAAATTACCAAAATGCCCCCTGGCATGAGAAAATATCAAAAGTGCTTTAAAAAGCTATTTTAAAGCTTCCTGAGTTCATTCTTGATCTAAAAAGTATTTTACGGATTTTTCGCCTAAAAATCCCGAACCGGTGTCCGGATCGAGCGCTTAAAAGCCCGTTCGGCCAAAAAATTAGCTAACGGCTTCGGAATGGCCCGAATTCCTTGGGAATGGAACTTCCCAACATCCTAGGGTTCTCATAAAAGTTTCGTGCGAAATCGCGCTGGCCTGATATTTTAAATTACACTGCAAAGTTACAAGGTTGCGCGTATCAGTTAACCCCTTTCCAGTCTTTGAAAAAATCTGAAATTTTTACCTGATACAGATCTTTTGAAAATAACTAGGGTCTCTGTTTCGTACTTTGGCAAAATCTAGCTCTAGCTATTTTTTATAAATTCATGAAAAATTCTATAATAATAATAAAAAGGACATGAAATGATATTATAATAATAATAAAAAGGACATGAAGGAAAATGGAGAAAACCCAACCGCCACACTTAGTGGCGGTTGGTATCATTGCAAATTTATTTTTTTTTCTGTCGCTAAATGTGAAAACTTAATTAGACAGTTTTTAACGAATTTATAAAAAATAGCTAGAGCTAGATTTTGCCAAATTACAAAAAAGAGACTATAGTTATTTTTAAAAGATCTATATCAGAGAAAAATTTCAGATTTTTCCAAAAACTGGAAAGGGGTTAACTGGGGAACCTTGTAACTTTGCAGTATAATTTAAAATATCAAGCTAGCGCGATTTCGTGCGAAACTTTTATGAGAACCCTAGGACATTGGGAAGTTTCATTTTCCAGGATTTTGGGCCATTCTGAAATTGTTAGCTAATTTTTTGGCCGAACGGTGCAATTTTTTGGGAAATAGACCTAAAAAAATTAGCCCGTTCGGCCAAACAATTAGCTAACGACTTCGGAATGGCCCGAAGTCCTGGAAAATAGAACTTCCTAACATCATAGGGTTCTCATAAAAGTTTCGCACGAAATCGCGCTAGCTTGATATTTTAAATTATACTGCAAAGTTACAAGGTTCCCCATTTCAGTTAACCCCTTTCCAGTTTTTGGAAAAATCTGAAATTTTTTCCTAATATAGATCTTTTAAAAATAACTACGGTCTCTTTTTTGCAATTTGGCAAGATCTAGCTCTAGCTATTTTTTATAAATTCGTGAAAAACTATCTAATTAAGTTTTCACTTTTAGCTACAGAAAAAAAAAATTTGCAATGATACCAACCGCCACTAAGTGTGGCGGTTGGGGTTTTCTCCATTGTCCTTCATGTCCTTTTTATTATTATTATAATATATATATATATGTGTCCTTTAAATGTCTTTTTTATTATTATTATAATATATATGTGTCCTTTTTTTAAAAAAAATGCACTTGGCAAATAATTCCCAACCGCATGTAGGGGTTGCGGTTGGGCATTAATGCCAACCGCAACTCCCACACGCGGTTGGGCATTATGCCCATTTTCTCGCGAGATTTTCATTTTCTCGCAATATTTTGGTGAATTTCTCGTGCCATTTTGGTCCTTTTTGGTCTTTTTCGTCCTTTTTTCCGTCCACGTGGCCAACCGCTGCTCTTACCTGCGGTTCGGTGGGAAAATTGTTATTTTTCCACCGGTAGATGTGGATCGGCCCCCATATATATATATATATATATATATATATATATATATATATATATATATATATATATATATATATATATATATGTATATATATATATATATATATATATATATATATATCTGTTCTCGCCTTCCAAGTTTTGAAACAAATTTTGGGCCTCATGTTCCCACTTCCCACTAGGCATGTATATAAATCAAGTTCGAGGTCGAATGGATGTATGTTCAAACTCATTTGTTTAGTTTCAGACCATTCTCGTGTTCGTTTAAACTTCAACATTTTGCTTGAGCTCGTTTCATAAAACTCATGTTCAGCTCGAGTTCGTTCGTTTATTTATACAAACTGAACTCGAACTTGAAAACTCGTGCTCTCGTTCAAAATAATTATTTTCAAATCTTACTTGACTTTTGAGTTTAAACTAATTTATACTATAATTAAGTTATATAACTTTTGAGTTTTTAACATATTATAATTAACATTATCTAGAGCAGCTGTTCATGAACACATTAGAGGTGTCAAAGGGCCAGGCTTGGGCTGGCCCAGCCCGGGCCCAGCGGGCCAGAAAAGGGCCGGGCCATTTAAGGCTTCAGGCCTCGTAAACCGGGCCGCGCCCAAATCTTAGAAATGGAAGCCCTGTTCAGGCCCAAGCCCTGGGCCCTAACTTTAGGGCCGAGGTCAGGCCTCTTTTTTTTTGTGTTGCAAAAATATTAATTCACAAAATAAATACAATTGATAGGCTCTAAACCATTCAATATCTCTCTCGTGACTAATAAAGTGCCTTAGAGTTTTACGTTTACTCTATTTGAGAATATTGATTCACAACAAAGAGTAATTTTGTTAGCAAAAAAGATAATTTTTTCACATGAGTAAATATAAAGAAATGTGCATGTCCAAAAAGTTAAAATAAAAGAGTAAAATATGTAGAGAGAATGATGTGCGAGAAAGAAGAGGAAAGGAAAAAAAATAACTCAAAATGGTTTAGGGGTAGATTTAGGGCCAAAGGGATGGGGCAAAATAGGGCCAAAAAGAGGGCTAGAAACGGGCCAAGTGCTGGGCCTGACCCGGGCCTTTTCCGGGCCGGGCCAATTTTAGAAAATATTAGGCTTGGCCCTAGCCCATGCCCAAGGCCCTACAGGTTAGGGCCAGCACTATTCACGTTTAGGGCCGGGCCAGCCCGAGCCTATTAAGGATCGGGCTGGGCTGGGTTGGCACGCGGGCCGCTCGGCCCTTTTGACAACTCTAGAACACAGTTGCGAAAATTTTGAAATGTTCATGCTTGGCTTATTTAATAAAAGAGCTCTAATATTATGTTCATGTTCAGTTCGTATATTATACAAATGAACATTAACGAGTTCTTTAAGGAACGAACCATAAGTAATTCATGAATAACTCGGTTCATTTACAACCCTACTTATTACTAAGCTGTACCTGTTCTAGTGTCCCACTTTTCGCCCTAATAATTATGATCGTAAATTTTAATCATTTGAAACTCAACCCACCATTTTCGAATATTATTTTTTAAAAAGCAGAAAAGACTAGCTTAAAAGGCTATCTTGCCCCTAAATAATTGGGAGATTTCAGTATACTTTTTTCCTCCTACCCCTTTGATCCTTTCCCTACGTCTCCGTCGTTTTCGCCCGACTATTTCCTCCTTCATTTCAAATTGTCCATCCCCCAGATCTCGTTTACACTTTTTTTTGTGGGTAGCAAGAGAATAACATTGATTTTGAAGGTTTCAAAGCTTTTCAAATTGTTTCAGGACAACATAAATAATTAGTAGGTTACGATGACTCTATACAAAAGATGAACATGACCACATAGGTCAAAACATAAAAAGTTACCAAATAGGTCCTAAACAAGTTTCAGTCAACGCTAAAGCTAAGCATATTTAACACTTAACCTAACATATAGTAACTTGCCAAAAACATAGAAGTTTACAAGTAACAGCACAATCTGGTGGATCTAAATAAACAACAAATAACATGAAGTTTATTTTGACAAATCCAAGTAACATAAAGTTGTTTTTTTTTCCTTCTCTCTCTGTAGTTTGAAACCAAACTTTTCTTGAATAGGCTTCCTTCCCTAATCCCTCGTTCTCACAACTCATACCAAAGATCTTCCACATCCATCGGATTTGACATTAAAATCTATTCCTAACCTATCCTAATCTGACCCAGGGGCCCGCTAGAGGTCTTATTTCACACGGACACGTCAACGGTCAAATTTTCGATGCATCAAACCGGTTAACACGCGCACGCTCAAGTCACGTGCGTTTTTCACTTTGCGCACCTTGTACGTGACTTAGGCACGATTTATTTTACGTTAGTGTGGCTCACGATAACACGTTGGTCACACCGAAGCCACCCAAGGGATTTGTCACCAAAAGGATGGACTGATGGCGCAACCAGAGCCACAGGGTCAAGGGGCAAAGGCCTTGGCCAAACCCCTGGGGTCGACCTCGGCCTCCCCCTTGACCATGGGGTCGACCTTGGCTTCATGGGGGGGGGGGGGGGGGGTTGGCCTTGGCCATTTTCCCCCAGTTTCTCACCCTTCGCGCAAACCCTTTTTGCTCATTTTTCGCTTCGTACACTTCGTGTGTGACTTTGGCACCTTGTTCGTCACATAGGTACAACTCACGGCAACGCGCTCGTCGTATCGTAACTTCCCGACACCCCGTTGCCCATCAAAACACCAACCGTCGCTGCCCCGAAGTTCACTAGAAGGAGGAAAGTAGCCTTAGCCCCCTCCCGGAGGAGTGGCCCTGGCCTTAGCAACCCTTAGGGTCGGTGTAATACCCCGAACCTAGGTTTACCCGGTTATCATGAGCTTAACAACAGTTTTAGGAGAGATGTTCTTTCGAATTTTTAACGACGTTTTGCTTGGGCAGTATTACTAGTAACAAATTTAAAGTACCACTAGCTGCAAATAAGAATGGGTGCAAGAGAGAAATAAATGAAATGTAGCCGGTCAATCTGGAGAGATTATAATTAATTAGAGTTTATTATATAAATATTTAATCTCTAATCTTCGTTATTTAAATATGGCAGATAGGGTGATTTATGGAGAAAGTGTGGCAAAAAAAAAAAGAATGAGAGAGAGGGGAGAGATTTGAGGAAATTGAGAGATATTTATATATATATGGAATAAGATAAAATGAGTAAAAAATAAATAAATAAAAGAAAAGAAAACCAGGAGAGAAAGTCAACAAAAGGAAAAGAAAAAAAAAGAAAGAGAACAGAGAGAGAAGACGGGGATAGAAGATGGCAGCCGGCCCTAGATCGGCGGCGCCACCCCACCTCGAGACAGCCCCGCTGCCGGCCAAGTGCCCCATCACCGCCGATCAACTCCGGTGCTCCTCCACCGAGCACCATCGCCCAACGCCTCCTGGATCGCCGTGCCGCTGCCAACGCGCCGCTGCCACCACCGCACGGGACTCATCACCGGCCTTCCTTCAACGCTGCGATGGCCTTGGACCCAATCGCTACCGACCATGCCTTCGACCACCCGCGATCAACTCCGGCCGTCGTCTCCACCAAACGCAAGGTCCAGTTTCTCCATCCATCACCGCCACACGTTTGCCGCAACCCTCTATACCGCCGGAGCCAACGCGCCGCTGCCACCACCGCACAGTTTCACCACAGGACAGCCACGATTCTGGTCGCACTAGCTGTGGACCACCACGGCGCTGCATTGCAGTCGCGATGACCCATGAAAGTGGGCGCCGATTTTTAGGTCTTCACCGTAGAAAATTGTAACCACCGGAGCGAGGGCCAAAGGCTGCATGACCGTGGGTCCTTAACCCATTGCCGAAAACATGGCCACTGTAGCAGGGGAACGATCACGGGTTGAACGGTGAGCTGCGAAGACACAGTGCACCGAAGAGGTCCCTACAACTCCTCTGATCAACCACAACAGCAGTCCGATTTCCGTCGCCGCCGGGGATTCCATGATTATGGCATAGAATTGGTTTTGTGAGATTGACTATGAGGCGGGGTTGATGATAGTTTTGTGATTTTGGTGACTGAGCAGTGGTGGTGATTTAGTGAGAGTGGTGGTGATTTAGCTAGAGTGTTGGCGGTAGATGAAATAAAATGAATTAGGTGGGTTTGTGTGTGCACAGCGGTGGGTGTACAGTTCATAAATTTGGGCATGTTTGTAGGGGTTACTGCCGTTGGCCGATGGTGTGTAATAAGATGTGAATGGGGATATTGCGTCTGCGTGATAGTGCGTGTTGGATGTGTGTATTGGTGTAATGTGTGGTGCAGATACTGTATCGGTTGGGTATTTGTGGGTCGACGGGTGTGTGTACGGTGGGTTCATGTGCATGCTTGTATGTGCATGAATGTGAACTGTGTATAATGTGTACATACAGAGTGCGTCTGTATGTAACAGGGTACGATATGTTGGTGTTTGTGTAATGTGGAGTGTGGTGTGGTGCTGATTTTGGGGGTTGGATCGTAAAGACAATAGTGGTGGACCGGTTGATTTGGGTGTGGGATTGTTGAAAGGTGGCACCTGTGGTGGCAGATTGGTTATGGGATCTAGCAACCGGTATATTGGGTTGATGATACTGACTATGAAATAGGGTTTGGTAGTGTAGTTGCGATATTGGTCTGGTTCAGGTTGTGGTTTAATGACGGTGATATGTCTATTGTGCATACAAGATGCATGCTGGGCAATAGAGTGTAACAGGGGGTGTTTGTAGGGCATGGTTGTGTAGGCGTGGTTGTGAACGATAAGGTGTAACAGGGGTGCATGTTGGACACTATTGCATGAGGAGTGCGGTTGTGTATATTGTAGCAATAGGGCATGCTCGATGGGTTAGTGACATCAAGTTAGTTGAGAGAGGCTCGATAGCGGTGATGAAATGCCAAGAATGGCCTGGTGAACTGGGCACGATTTTGGAAGGGTTGTGTAGCGGGCGGTCAGATGCTGCATCGGAGTTGTTTGAGGAAATAACCAACAGGAATCATCAATGATGCCTTCATGTCATAGTAAAGCTGGGAACATGGAAATAAAATAAAAAAAAAAGAATGGCCCTAACCGTTCTTTTAGCAAGATGTAGCAGTGAGGTTGTCGCTCCAGAGACTTTGATGTGGGATTTGCGTAGCGTCAGGTAAGTGACCCTTTGATTCAACTAGTATTTTATATGCAACGTATATGTTTATCTACTGTAAAAAAATGTGTTGCTTATTACTATTGACCGTTTAAAGTACGTTTAACTGCTCTGGCTTAAATTACCAAAAAGGTTTTAGTATTTTATTCTCGTCAAAGAAAAACCGGACCAGCATGTAAATGATGTTTTGCCTAAAAAACTGAAATGGAACTCGGATTTGAAATGTTTTGTATTGACGTTAATGTGAATATTGAACATCTTGATGATTATTGAAAGGATGTGAGGATGGTTGAGAATCAATTGATGAGTGATTTTGTTCACGATGAACCTAAAGGGGGTATTTGGTTACTCGATTGCTATGCCCTATATTCACGGGGGAAAGTTGGATTTCGGGCCCTGGTCAACGGGGCTTGTACGTTGATGCACAGTACTGTTGCTCGTGGTTCGCCCATGCGTCCACAAAATTTTATCCTGGATGGAGGAGGGATTTCGGGCCCTAGTCAGTGGGGCCTGTACGCTGACCGCAGCATATCGTTTGAGCTAATGTCGGAATCAAACCGGTTGTCATGAGTTTTGTACTAATGATTTTATACTTCAGTTTTTGGTTTCATGTACTCTGTTTTGTTTTACCCGATGATTATCAATTCTATGATTTTAGATATCTTAATGATGCTAGAATATAAAGTGAGTTATTTTCTGACATGCTATGGTCCACCTAGTTGAATCATTGGTTACTTACTGAGCACGTGGAAGCTCATCCCTTACTTATCATTTCAGGTTGAAAGTAAGGTGATGGTGAGGAGCATATGAAGAGACAATTTGGTGCGGAACTTCAGACACTGTATGGAATGAGTCGCTGAATATTTAGGTTGTTGGTTTAATTTTAGCTGTTGATAAATCAGAGTTATTATGAGTTTTAGCATAAGTATTGTATTCAAATAGAAATATGAAAATGTAATTAAAGTCTGTAGAAGTTTTAAGTTTCGCTGCAACATATATTGGATTTTAGCGAGTAAGGCCTGGCAGAGCCCTTGGTTGGAGCCCATTGGGTTTGCGGCCGGTCACGTGCCAAGCTCACGGGCCCATTCGTGGGTTCGGGTCGTGACAAAAATGGTATCAGAGCATTACGGTTTTGGGATATTAGAGTTTAAGTAATGATTATGCTGGTTAGGTTATAAAACTCTAAGTAATAATCCAAATTCTATTGGGAAGTTTCTTTAGGTTGCTATTGGTGTATATGACTTATGTTTTGAAGGTTATAGATACCATTCGGAGGACTTACTTCGTTGGGTGCAGCTGGATTAAGATGATTTGGAGATATGTGTTTCCTATTGCCGAAGCGGGATCCAAGTGTAGAGAGTTTGGGACTTTGGAAGCTTATATGATCTCTTGAAGTTTTATAAGTGTTAGAGAATAAGGGATGACCTAGTAAGTTTGAGCTTAGCATTAAGGTTTGAATAGGAATTATGATATCTAATGTTCATCGGGGATAAATTTTGGCGCGGAAATTAGGCACTGCTCGACTATTATGTTGGTTGCAAGGTATCTGAGTTACCTAGCGAGATCTAGTGTCTAGACGTTGTAAGTATTGTGAAATTCGAGGCTGAAATTCTTTTAACAGGAAGAAAATGCAATATCCTGATCTCAAATTGGTCTTACAGTTGATTTTGATGAATATACTTGATTGTTTTGCAAATTTGATCACTTGGTGAGACTTCAAGGTTTAATGATGATCTAATTGTATAAATGGAGAAATGTAGAGATAGCTTTTACGACTGGCGAAGGTTCAAATTTAAGATTATTAATCTTAGACGTATTTTTTGTTTGTGAATTGAAGTGAGATAAGATCAGACACCATTAAGTGCAGAAATCTGGTAACACAGAGTTTCGAGGGTCGGATTATCAGTGGATTAAAGTGTGTTAAATGCATATCACACATTCTGTGCTTTAAGGTCTTTGGGTGCATGTACTTATCAAGTCACTTGAAATTATATCCGAGTTTGATTGTGAACCCTTTAGATAAATTAGTCGTGTAAGCACTTGCGGTGTTATGTTGGTGGTTATCTGAGATTAAACATGATTAAGATCAGCTGTGTAAGAAGTACCAAATTTCGAGGACGAAATTTCTTTAAGGGGAAGATATTGTAATACCCCGAACCTAGGTTTACCCGGTTATCATTAGCTTAACAACAGTTTTAGGAGAGATGTTCTTTCGAATTTTTAACGACGTTTTGCTTGGGCAGTATTACTAGTAACAAATTTAAAGTACCACTAGCTGCAAATAAGAATGGGTGCAAGAGAGAAATAAATGAAATGTAGCCGGTCAATCTGGAGAGATTATAATTAATTAGAGTTTATTATATAAATATTTAATCTCTAATCTTCGTTATTTAAATATGGCAGATAGGGTGATTTATGGAGAAAGTGTGGCAAAAAAAAAAAAAGAATGAGAGAGAGGGGAGAGATTTGAGGAAATTGAGAGATATTTATATATATATGGAATAAGATAAAATGAGTAAAAAATAAATAAATAAAAGAAAAGAAAACCAGGAGAGAAAGTCAACAAAAGGAAAAGAAAAAAAAAAGAAAGAGAACAGAGAGAGAAGACGGAGAGAGAAGATGGCAGCCAGCCCTAGATCGGCGGCGCCACCCCACCTCGAGACAGCCCCGCTGCCGGCCAAGTGCCCCATCACCGCCGATCAACTCCGGTGCTCCTCCACTGAGCACCATCGCCCAACGCCTCCGGGATCGCCGTGCCGCTGCCAACGCGCCGCTGCCACCACCGCACGGGACTCATCACCGGCCTTCCTTCAACGCTGCGATGGCCTTGGACCCAATCGCTACCGACCATGCCTTCGACCACCGGCGATCAACTCCGGCCGTCGTCTCCACCAAACGCAAGGCCCAGTTTCTCCACCCATCACCGCCACACGTTTGCCGCAACCCTCTATACCGCCGGAGCCAACGCGCCGCTGCCACCACCGCACAGTTTCACCACAGGACAGCCACGATTCTGGTCGCACTAGCTGTGGACCACCACGGCGCTGCATTGCAGTCGCGATGACCCATGAAAGTGGACGCCAATTTTTAGGTCTTCACCGCAGAAAATTGCAACCACCGGAGCGAGGGCCAAAGGCTGCATGACCGTGGGTCCTTAACCCATTGCCGAAAACACGGCCACTGTAGCAGGGGAACGATCACGGGTCAAACGGTGAGCTGCGGAGACACAGTGCACCGAAGAGGTCCCTATAACTCCTCTGATCAACCACAACAGCAGTCCGATTTCCGTCGCCGCCGGGGATTCCATGATTATGGCATAGAATTGGTTTTGTGAGATTGACTATGAGGCGGGGTTGATGATAGTGTTGTGATTTTGGTGACTGAGCAGTGGTGGTGATTTAGTGAGAGTGGTGGTGATTTAGCTAGAGTGTTGGCGGTAGATGAAATAAAATGAATTAGGTGGGTTTGTGTGTGCACAGCGGTGGGTGTACGGTTCATAAATTTGGGCATGTTTGTAGGGGTTACTGCCGTTGGCCGATGGTGTGTAATAAGATGTGAATGGGGATATTGCGTCTGCGTGATAGTGCGTGTTGGATGTGTGTATTGGTGTAATGTGTGGTGCAGATACTGTATCGGTTGGGTGTTTGTGGGTCGACGGGTGTGTGTACGGTGGGTGCATGTGCATGCTTGTATGTGCATGAATGTGAAATGTGTATAATGTGTACATATAGAGTGCGTCTATATGTAACAGGGTACGATATGTTAGTGTTTGTGTAATGTGGAGTGTGGTGTGGTGCTGATTTTGGGGGTTGGATCGTAAAGACAATAGTGGTGGACCTGTTGATTTGGGTGTGGGATTGTTGAAAGGTGGCACCTGTGGTGGCAGATTGGTTATGGGATCTAGCAACCGGTATATTGGGTTGATGATACTGACTATGAAATAGGGTTTGGTAGTGTAGTTGCGATATTGGTCTGGTTCAGGTTGTGGTTTAATGACGGTGATGTGTCTATTGTGCATACAAGGTGCATGCTGGGCAATAGAGTGTAACAGGGGGTGTTTGTAGGGCATGGTTGTGTAGGCGTGGTTGTGAACGATAAGGTGTAACAGGGGTGCATGTTGGACACTATTGCATGAGGAGTGCGGTTGTGTATATTGTAGCAATAGGGCATGCTCGATGGGTTAGTGACATCAAGTTAGTTGAGAGAGGCTCAACAGCGGTGATGAGATGCCGAAATGGCCTGGTGAACTGGGCACGATTTTGGAAGGGTTGTGTAGCGGGCGGTCAGATGCTGCATCGGAGTTGTTTGAGGAAATAACCAACAGGAATCATCAATGATGCCTTCATGTCATAGTAAAGCTGGGAACATGGAAATAAAAAAAAAAAAAGAATGGCCCTAACCGTTCTTTTAGCAAGATGTAGCAGTGAGGTTGTCGCTCCAGAGACTTTGATGTGGGATTTGCGTAGCGTCAGGTAAGTGACCCTTTGATTCAACTAGTATTTTATATGCAACGTATATGTTTATCTACTGTAAAAAAATGTGTTGCTTATTACTATTGACCGTTTAAAGTACGTTTAACTGCTCTGGCTTAAATTACCAAAAAGGTTTTAGTGTTTTATTCTCGTCAAAGAAAAACCGGACCAGCATGTAAATGATGTTTTGCCTAAAAAACTGAAATGGAACTCGGATTTGAAATGTTTTGTATTGACGTTAATGTGAATATTGAACATCTTGATGATTATTGAAAGGATGTGAGGATGGTTGAGAATCAATTGATGAGTGATTTTGTTCACGATGAACCTAAAGGGGGTATTTGGTTACTCGATTGCTGTGCCCTATATCCACGGGGGAAAGTTGGATTTCGGGCCCTGGTCAACGGGGCTTGTACGTTGATGCACAGTACTGTTGCTCGTGGTTCGCCCATGCGTCCACAAAATTTTATCCCGGATGGAGGAGGGATTTCGGGCCCTAGTCAGTGGGGCCTGTACGCTGACCGCAGCATATCGTTTGAGCTAATGTCGGAATCAAACCGGTTGTCATGAGTTTTGTACTAATGATTTTATACTTCAGTTTTTGGTTTCATGTACTCTGTTTTGTTTTACCCGATGATTATCAATTCTATGATTTTAGATATCTTAATGATGCTAGAATATAAAGTGAGTTATTTTCTGACATGCTATGGTCCACCTAGTTGAATCATTGGTTACTTACTGAGCACGTGGAAGCTCATCCCTTACTTATCATTTCAGGTTGAAAGTAAGGTGATGGTGAGGAGAATAGGAAGAGACAATTTGGTGCGGAACTTCAGACACTGTATGGAATGAGTCGCTGAATATTTAGGTTGTTGGTTTAATTTTAGCTGTTGATAAATCAGAGTTATTATGAGTTTTAGCATAAGTATTGTATTCAAATAGAAATATGAAAATGTAATTAAAGTCTGTAGAAGTTTTAAGTTTCGCTGCAGTATATATTGGATTTTAGCGAGTAAGGCCTGGCAGAGCCCTTGGTTGGAGCCCATTGGGTCTGCGGCAGGTCACGTGCCAAGCTCACGGGCCCATTCGTGGGTTCGGGTCGTGACAGTCGGCATCGGCCTCCCCAAGGGGTCGGCCTTGGCCTTTCCCCAAGGGGTCGGCCTTGGCCTTTCCCCAAGGGGTCGGCCTTGGCCTTTCCCCAAAATTCCCGGCTTTGACCCTTTTTCGCACACACTTTTCTGAACCATATTTTGTGCTTCCGCGAAGCCCACCAACACGCACACACTAACCTCTTGACGTCCGTCATCTGATGTCCGCTGCCTTGCGCCGCTCTCGTGATATCGCCACCCCCAACTTTATCATTACTAAAGATTGCATGCATAATGATCATACAACATACACATTTGACTCATGTCACAGCTCCGGAACACTCGACACGTGCCCGTGTGCCGTCTCCGCGATAATCGTCGCTGCGCTCATGCGCCATTATCATGATGCCCCCAGCACCAAGTATTGTCTCGCGATGTTCATGGCCGCCCCCGATGCGCCATATTTCCATGAAATGTGCCCTCGACACCAAGTATTATTGTCTCACGACATTCGTCGTCGTGCCCATGAGTCACTAACATGACATGTGCCATTGGCACCAGGTATGCTCTCGGGACAGTCGTCGCTGTGCCCATGCACTGTTCATTTGACATGTGCTCCCGGCACCAGGTATGGTCTCATGATAGTCATCGTCGCGCTCATGCGCCACAATCAATGTCTCATGCTATTGACATCTCACCCATGCGCCACAATCATGTCTCGTGCCGTAGGCACCACGCCCATGCGCCATAATCATGTTATAGGCCTCCGGGCACCACACTTAGTCACCACACTATGCGCCCCTGCCATGGACGTGAAACTTGCTTCGACCCACTCTCCAGAGTGTGCAGCATTCGAGGGGCTCCGTTTGTAGTGTCTAGGCACGAAGACCCTTGGCAGTGAGATAGGCTCGTTACCACAAAGCTATCGCCGTCTTCATTCCGGGGGGCTCTGCCTGTAGTGCTCCGGCACGAGAACCCTTCGCAGTGGGATATGCTTGTTACCACAAAGCTATCGTCGTCTTCATTCCGGGGGGCTTTGCTCGTAATGCTCCTGCACGATGACCCTTTGCAGTAGGATAGGCTTGTTACCATAAAGCTATCGCTCCTGGGGGTGACTTGCGTGACACTAGGCACTGAACTGTGACCATGTCCACTCATATTACTGGTGATCATCGGCGCCCCTAGAACGATGACCCCCGGGTCATTCCGGGGAGGGGGCAGGTCCTTTAGAGGGCATCGCGCCTAGTCTGCCTGGCAGTTGATCACAGGGATAACCCTCGCCTCTGTTAGGTTCTCTACACGTCTCTTGACGCACCTTGTGGGATTCAGTAAGGGCTTGGATCAGTGGCTGGGGCAACAGACTTACTTTGATCATGCTACCGCGGTGTGGTCAGTCTTCTCAGACAGGTAGAGCGACACTGTAAGGGACAGGTAGTGCGAATTTGGGAACCAACAGTTCGACAGAGAACCGGCATTTTTAGACCTCCTGGTGACGTGTCACTCCCAAGGGATGAGACGTGGCATTTTATGACATAAGCATACTATTTACTATAAATAGTGGAGTTTTGGACTCATTCTAAACTGAATTCTCTCATTTGACAAAAATCACTTTCTCACTCTAGAATTTGAGAGCTCTTAGATTTTAGAGAGAGAAATACATTTCTCTCGTGACTTTGGACATAACATCAACTGTGACATTGGACCTCGACTTGGACCTTAGCTCAGATTGTTGACTGTCGGCCTTGTTCGTCTCTCCCTTGTTTCCACAGCACTGCCACCCCTCACCACTTGTTTTAGAAGCCTTGCTCTCTGCCCTTACTCCGCCCTCACTGTCTTTCACTTTGTACATCTAGCAGCTGACTCAGACTGCGTCCCTTGTGGCACCTCCACGTAAGTACAAACCCACTTTCCTTGGCATCATTTTAGCGACTCTGCTGGGGAGGTGAGAAACGTACTGCAGTCTACCTGTCTTGTACCTCGATCATCATGCATGTACAACGGAGAGTTACGAGGACTACCAGCCAAGGCCTTGCCACCACTGTGCAAGAAGAGACCCATATCAAAGACCAAGAAGGGACAAGTACCACACCTGTCCAAGATCAACCCTTAGTCACTACACCTGATGTGCAAGTGCTTGTCAATATAGCCATACAGCAGTTCATTCCTACCATAGCCAACCTACAGGAGTCGCAGACCACTCTGATGTCTGCCATTATGGAAATGCAAAAATCTATATATACGTTGGCCCTCGCAACCACTCCACCACACCGGTCCAGCCTCAAGGACCTGGGCTGGCTCTCGACGCCGCTCAGGCCCCAGTGTGGTGACCACCGACGCCTCAATCATCTAGACCCTTGGCGGTAGGACTCGCGACATCCTCTCCACTCATGACAGATGCACCTCTCTCTGCGGTGCCACCCCGAAGACCTCAAGCAGATCTCAGACCTGTGCTACAACAAATCAATCCTGTCATCGTACCCCAGCATGTGCCAACACAGAGTTCCTCCGAAACACATGACTCAATTGAGATGGAGCGTAACCTTTACCCAGCCGAGCAATATCAAACTACCGGCCAAGTAGTGGACATGTCTCGCCCACCCACCCATGCCCATAAACAACTGCCACTACCAGTCCTTGTCATATGTCAACCATCCGTTGCACCTGCCCACCAACTTGTCCCGTCTGGGGGCTCGCGACGTCCCAGCCAGCCAGCCGCCACCCCTTGACTGTCCATGATGAATTATCTCCCAACTATGTCACCCGTTCGGACTTGGAAGCACTCATGCATCTCTTATCACAAAACTCCACACCTGACTCCTCTACTAACCTGACAGGCCATGCCCCCTACGCCAATGACATTGCCATCATACCCTACCCTCCAAAGTATAAGCAGCCCACCTTTGTGCTCTTCAATGGACGCGAGGGCAATGCTCCTGAGCATTTGACAACTAGGCTCATTAGAGCAGTATGGTCCGGGTGACAGTTTAAAGTTGATAGAATTTCATAAGTCTCTCACAGGCTTGGCTTATACTTGGTATCACCAGATCCTTGCGGGGACTGTCCATGCATGGAACGACATGGTTTGACTATCTTAGACAAATTCCATTATGAGGCTGAACGCGTGACTATCGTTGACATTGCCAACATCCGCCAAAATCAAGGGGATGACTTAAACTATGTGCACCGTTTCTATCTCAAATGCCTCGAGTGCACGGACTTCAGTAAGGACGAGACCCTAGTGTTCATATGCATCAAGAACATGAGCGATGTATATCGGGTACACATTGGGAACCTACAGTTGAGGTCATGGGGAAACCTCAAGGAAATAGCCTGTCCACTTACGAGTCGGTTGGGTAGTCAAGCGATGGTAAAGTTGTCAAAAGGGTCGGGCGGCCCCCGGGCTAGCTCGGCCCTCTCGGTGAACAGTGACGCCCTAAACAGTTGGGCTTTAGGCCAGGGCTTGGACCAGGCCAAGAAAATCTGGGAAAAAGCCCGGGCCAGGTCCGGCCCAAAAAAGCCCGGTTCTGGCCGGCCCGAAAAAAGCTTGGTTTGGCCTGGTTTTAGGCCCGGTTCTGGCAGGCCCGATGATTTTCAAATTCTAATGAACAAGCCTTTTCTTTTGCCGATAATGCTAAGCACTCTAGATATATGAACACATACGTTCAACCTTTGTACAAAAAGGTTCATAGAAACACAACTAGATCCGATGCACTCCGACAGTATAATGCTGCTAAAGCACGCCTGATCGATTATTTCGATAATTTTGACGGTAAAGTTAGTCTTACTTCTGATATTTGGCAATCTCCGTTTACTTTTGTTAGTTATACTTGTGTGACGGCCCATTGGATTGATGCAGATTGGATTATGCACAAGAGAATCATCGCTTTCGAGCTCTTTCCTTTTCCGCATGATGGAATGAACATTGCTACTATTATATTAAAAGCATGTACCACGTTTAAATTAAAGGATAAGATTATGAGTATTAGTTTTGATAATGCTTCTAACAATACAGCTGCTGTTGATGCTTTAGAGGAGAGCCTCAAACCTGTACTTTCTGGTAAATTATTTCATGTTCGTTGTGTTTGTCATATAATTAATTTAATTGTTCAAGATGGTTTAGCTGCTGCAGGAGATATTCTTGTCAAAATGAGGGGTATGACAGCGTATGTTAATAGTTCGAGTCCGAGAACACAACAATTTAAAACGTTGTGTGTTGAATATAATATGCCTCGCAGGAGAGCAGTTACAGATGTGGTCCACAGGTGGAACTCTACATACCATATGCTTTTACACATTCTGGCATACAGAGAAGTCTATACGCATTTTCTACTAACCTTGTTCCCAGCCGGCTTGCCAACTCAAGAGGAATGGCAGATGGCCACATACCTAGCTGAATTTTTGGAGGTATTTTACACGTCTACCAATTTATTGTCTGGTACGTACTATCCCACCTCTCCTCTCGCTGTAATAGAAATTCTCAAGATGGCTACAATGTTAACAAAATGGAGATATATAGGACCCTTTAAGGAAATAGTAAAAGTGATGGATAAAAAGTTTAATAAATATTGGAGTGAACTGCCTGTTATTTTTGCTGTGGCTACTTGTTTAGATCCTAGGTTAAAGTTGCATGGCGTGAACGTCTCGATACAAGAGATATCGAAATTAATGTGCTACCCAGTAGAGGACACAACCGCACTCACAGCGAAAGTGAGCAAGACATTTGAGGAACTGTTCAACCTCTATCGTAATTCTGCTGACGTGCGCGGGCGAGCTTCATCATCGACTGCTGAGAGGTATTATGCGCCATACCTTAAGGGCTTTGAACATCTAGTAGCAAGACAACTACCAGGTGAAGGTACTTCTAATTCGGCAGGTTCGTCTACTTTTTCCTCTTTTAATGAGATTGGTGTATATTCAAATACTGATCATTATTCTGATTTATCAATGCAAGAACAGGTTAATTTTAATTTGTTAAATTTTTGGAAACAAAATCAAAACATGTATAAAACTTTATCCCAAATTGCACGGGATGTACTGCCAGTGCAAGCCTCCACGGTTGCTTCAGAGTCGGCATTTTCAGCAGCGGGAGGGTTTTGGATGACAGGAGGAGTCGTCTTAACCCCGAGTCGCTCGAGCTATGTGTATGTTGGAAGGATTATCTTGATGCGAAATACCGCGAGCAAGATAAACCGATTGATGATAGGAAGAGCAGTGACTCGGATATTGAAGTACTTTCGGATGATTAGGTAATTTCTTTTTATTTTCCTTCTCTTAAGTTTTAAGAATAAATTTTTTCACAAAATATACTTTTTTCATATATATATATATATATATATATATATATATATATATATATATATAAAATAAGTTTTTACAAGCAAGATAGATATTTTTTCGTATATATAAAAAAATAGGTAACTTCGCCTGTTTGTTTACAAGCAGCCGGTCCCAAGCCCGGATAAAAGGAGGAGGGCCTATGAACACATTTATCTTCAATTTAACTCTATATGGACGTTAATAATTTACATAGATTCATAAATTCTAGCATCACTTACTTATTATTTTCTGACAAACACAATATATTAATATCATATGTTCTTTTTTACTCACTCATAACCATCCTATATACTTATGAGAGTCATATATATAGAATAAAATTTTGTATATGAGACAAAGTAGAGAGAAAAAACTGTTAGTCAAAATCTATACTTATTACTTAAGATCGTCTCGGGAATTAACATGTATCAATCTCAACCAATTAATTTGAAGTAAAATATCAAATAGTAGAAATAGTCTCTTTCAAATAGTAATAATTGTTATGTGTTAAGATTTTATTAATAAAGCTCACCAAGAAGAGTATAAAAAGGTTTAACATATAATAAAAAATAAAATGAGAGACAAACAAATAAGTATATACATATATATATATATATATATATATATATATATATATATATATATATATATATATATATATATATATATATATATATGACTTATAATGAAATAACATGATAAAAATTAGGTTCGTTAAATTGTGAATATTGGACATGCCTAGAGTATATGAAAGAAGAAATTTAAAATTGAGAGATGTAAATGAGAGAATGAGAGAGAAAGAGAGAGAGCAATTTGCTTACATAATAACAAGAATCTTAGTCATAGTACTATATTACATTTTGCTTAAATAATAACAAGAAATTACCGTAATTCAAGCCTTTACTTTGAATAACAAGAAAATGCAAACAAAAAAAAATAGGGCCCAGGCCCGGCCCTAGATAGTGGGCCTAGGGCCAGGGCTTGGACTGGGCCCAGCCTTCATCTGGCCCGGCCCGGTTTGCTGCCCCACTGGCCCTGCCCCGGCCCAGTTTCACAGCAGGCCCGATGGGCCCGACCTGGGCCGGCGCAAGCCCGGCCTATTGACATCACTAAGCCATGGAAACCCCGTTCGCAGAATGCACTCTTGGCCACGACCAAACCATCTGGAGCTCCACCCCACAACAGCAACAACAACAACAACAACTGCAACCCCTACAAGCGTCAGTTCCAAGAAGGGGACCGGTGCCCCGACAAAAGGAGATAGTAAGAGCCTGCCCCCCGAGTACCCATGTGATTTGAACACGGTGAAAGAACTTTTGGAGGAATGGGTAACCAATGACAATAACTTTCAACTATCGCCGATGAAAGCCAATATCAAGATAGCACCGACCTAACTACTGCCCTTACCACAGAGCTGTCGGCCATTATCTTAAAGACTGTAATGAGCTACGAGATATCTTTGCAAAGAAGGTCGCAGCAGGCACCTGCAGCTATGAAAGAACAACGACATACATCGACAGCCTCACCCACAACACAACAACAATAGAGAGCACCAAGTACTCATGGCCATCACCGACCATGTTGAACTTATCATCACCGAAGCCTCTACGGAGGTCATCCCAATGGTCACACCGTGTGTACAACCAACTACCTAACCACAGTCCTCGGTGGGCCAAATGACAAAGATCAAAGGATTTTTTTTATGAAATGGGGTTTTCACCGTCGCAAGAAGTTACTTATCCAACTGTCTGATTGAGGTCACCACAGGCCTCGGCCCCGAGTGCTTCGCTGCTCAAGCCAAGCTGCGACATATCCCCTCTTCTGCATTACTCTTCTCAGACGAGGACTTGTCACCAGTTGAACAGCATAACCGGCCTTTATTTTTGGAATGTACCGTTAATGCCACAGGCTTTTGCCGTGCCTTGGTAGACTGCGGAGCATCTGTCAACATCATGCCCCTCGTTACCTTGTAACGCGCTCGCATCCCCACAAGGAAAATACGTGACCCAATCAAAATCACAGGCTTCAGGACTGGTCACCAATCAACCTTAGGTCATATCAATGTTGACCTTATGGTCATGTCTGTACGCCGTGATGGACAGCGAGCCCGCATTTCACATCCTACTCAGCCTACCGTGGATTCACATCAACAAGGTTGTGCCCTTAATGTACCATAAGTGTGTCAAACTAGTGGCTGGTCCCGCGGGACACGAGGTAGCAGTGACAATACCAGCCACGAAGGTTCCGTTCGAGTGCGCGGAATCATACGTCCCCGAGGCCTCCTTCTTCACAGAACTTGCCGATGATGGTGAGAACGCTGCTCACATCCATTCTACAAAGCTGCCAAATTGGGATGAACTATGTGGCAACAAGCCTCCCAAGTCCAAAACAAAGAAGGGTAGTAAGAACAAAGCATCAACCTCGGCCATACCACCTGCTGCCAAGGCCAACTCCCCTCATGTATCCCCCAAGTCCAAGAAGCACAAGCTTGAACCAACCTTCCAACGCATCGTCAAAGACAGTAAAGTGATCTACCAATTATGACGGTGTGCGGGGGCTCCAGGTGGTCCCTTATCTGACCCCTTCGATCCCGACCCACTTATGGAGACTGAATGGTGTTGCACGACCGAGCATTGCCCGCCAGATCCTGACCTCACCCCCAGCGTAGCACCATCTTGCTATGAAGACAACCCTCGACCATAGGCCGAAGATCTTGAAGAAATCAACATGGCCGACCCGGGCGAAGAACCACAACACACTTACATTGGCACAAAACTCACCCCCGGCCAAAAAGAAGAATTGGTTTCCCTCCTTCGTGAATATCGCGATGTCTTGGCATGGAGTTACAATGAGATCCCCAGACTGGATCTTGCTTAGTCACACACCATCTTAACATTGCTACTGGATCCATCCCTGTCCGACAACACCCGCGAACCTTCTACCCCAAGCTCGAGTTGAAGATCAAACTAGAGATTAAACACCTTCTACAAGCAGGCTTCATTGAACTTATCACTCACCCAATTTGGCTGGCTAATGTCATCCCTGTACCAAAGAAGAATGGCCAAGTCCGCATTTGTATTGAATTTTGGGACTTGAACAAGGCGTGCCCCAAAGACGAGTTTCCACTACCCAACATCGACATGCTTATGGAAGCCGCCGCCAGACATGAAACCTTATCTTTCATGGATGGTTTTGCAGGTTATAATCAAATTCACATGAACCCCAATGACAGTGCCAAGACAGCCTTCCGCACTACTATGGATAACTTTTGTTAGAAAGTTATGCCCTTCGGTCTCAAGAACGCAGGTCAAAGGGCAATGACATCAATCTTCCACGCATGATACACTGCACAGAGGAAGACTACGTCGATGATCTTATTATCAAATCCACGAAGAAAAATGATCACCTCACTGACCTTTGAGCAGTCTTTGATCGTTGTTGCCAGTACAACATGGGGATGAATTCATTGAAGTGTGCCTTCAGTGTCTTCTCCGGTAAGTTCCTCGGCTTTTTGGTCAATCGATAGGGCATTGACGTTGACCCTTCCAAAGCTGCCTCCATCACAGAGATGCCTCCCCCAAGAACACAAAGTAACTGAAGAGCTTCCTCGGCAAGGTCTCTTACCTCCGACGCTTCATATCTGCATTGGCTGAGCTCATCACTCCCTTTCAGCATCTAACGCGCAAGAGCGCACTGTGGAGTTGGGGTATGCCAGCCTTCAATCAAATCAAGATGGTCCTTATGTCGCCACAGACCATGGTAGTGCCCCGACAAGGCATACCACTCTTACTCTACTTGACCTCCACGCCCAGGTCCATAGGGGCGTTGCTTACCCAAGAGGTGGATGGGGTGGAGCGTCCAGTCTATTATCTTAGTCGGTCGATTAGGGAACCCGAAGCCAATTATTTTGAGATCGAGAAGCATTGCCTAGCCTTGCTATATGCCTCACAGAAATTCAAACATTATTTCTTGGCACACCAGATCACACTCGTCACCAAGGCTGATCTACTGCAGTACATGCTTCCATGCCCTGCCTTATCTGGCCGTCTTACCCGCTGGTTGTTACTTTTGGCTGAGTTCGGCCTATCTATCAAGAACCCTACAGCTCTACGGAGCCAAGCACTTGCCGACCTCTTGGCCTTCTTCCCGTGCCAACAATACGAACCGACCTCGGTCCAATTACCTGGGGATGAGACTGCCCTGATTTTCAACATCGATGAATTATAGACACTCGAGTTTGACGGCTCAACCATTAGCAAGGGTCCCAATGGAGCACCCCTTCAATAAGGGGGTGCCAGTGTAGTCCTTCAGAGCCCAGGCGGCATCACCGCGTCCTTATCCTTCAAGCTGGTGTTCCCGGTGTCTAACAACAAAGCTGAGTATGAGGCACTTGTTATTGGCCTCATGCTAGCCATCAGTATGGGGGCTAAGTCATTATGCGTGAAAGGCGATTCAAAATTAATAATGGAGCAGGCCGATGGGGATTCGCTGTCAGGGAGCCTGCCTTGGTAGCTTACCGTGCCTTCGTGCAGCACTTAGAAGGAAAATTTGGCCATGTCCAATATAAACATCACAACAGGTACCACAACAGACATGCAGACAGCTTGGCCACAATAGCATTAAGGATAGAAGTCGATGGTGAACAACGAATGCCAACCATCATCAAAAGGACCGAGCCTTGCACAGCCTTGAACTTAGTTCCGAGGGACACTACCATTGATGATTGGAGGCAACCGATCGTCGACCAACTCAAGGCACCATCCCTCGCATTTGCCTTTACCCTCACAGAATACTTACTGTTGGGAGACGTTTTGTACAAGCGATGCCCCGGAGGCACCCTAGCAAGGTGTCTAGCGCCGGAAGAGGTAAAGCACAAAGTTAGACTCGGCCATACAAAAATGTTGCGGCCTCGATGGTCCCCCTCTTTACCGTCGCCTTCAGCGCATGGGCCTCTATTGGCCATCCATGGCCAAGGATGCTTCAGATGTACAAATGGATTGCAATGAATGCCTAAATGCATTTGATAACGCCGAAGCTCTCGTTATTAATGTCCATGGTGATTAGCGCCAACCTTTCATCCAGTACTTATCTTATGGAGTTTTACCTCCTGATCGTAGCTCTGAGCAATTCGTCTAACAGAAGTCAGCCAAATATTTTGTGACGAAAGGTGAATTATTTCGTAAAGGATTCTCGGGACACATTTTCGATGCTTGCAAAGCGCTCAGGCGGTAGAAGTGATCAATAAAGTGCACAATGGTGATTGTGGCGAGCATCAAGGCTCTCAGAAGCTGTACGCAGAATTGCTAAGGTTGGGATACTACTGGCCGACTATGGAGTGCGATGCCATCTCTCATGTTCGACACTGCCAACCCTACCAGAGACACACTGACAGGATGCACACATTGGCGTCCGACCTCCGCATGATTTTGGCCCCTTGGCCATTTCACTCTTGAGCTCTTGACCTCATAGGTCCCATTCACCCAACATCTCGAGGGCACACTTCAATTATGGTCGCAACAGAACACTTCACAAAGTGGGTAGAAGCTATACCCTTACGAAGAGCAACGGGAGGTGTCAATGCCAACTTTTTGCGTGATCACATCGTCTGTCGCTTTGGCATTCCCCGGTGTGTCATTTTCGACAACGGTACACCATTCATTAACAGGGATGTCCGAGCTTTCATGGAAGGGTACAACATCAACCACGCCACATCAGCTCCTTACTACCCGTAAGGAAATGGACAGGTTGAAGCTTCCAACAAGACCCTGCTATGGGTTCTTTCACTAATGGTTCACGATGCAAATAGGTTATGGTCTGAAAAGCTAAGGGTTGGTTTGACAAAACTTTTTTTTTTATTTTCAGTTTTTAAAGAGCAGCTTAATTTTTTTTTTTTACAAAAACAAGTGGGTGTTTGATAACCCTTGTTTTTTTAGTTTTTTTTTTGGGTGTTTGGTAACCCTTTTTATTTTGACTTTTTTTTGGGTGGTTTGCGGTGGTGGGACGTAGCGGTGGTCGACGGTGGTGGTGGTCGGCGGTGCTCACCGGCGGTTGTCGCCGGCTGCAGGAGGTGGCTGCCGGCAATCACCGGCGGCCGGAGGTGGCTGCCGGCAGTCACCGATAGTGGTCGCCGACGGCCAGAGGTGGCTGCCGACAGTCCGGCGGCCGGAGGTGGCTGCCGGCAGTCGCCGGAGGCCGGAGGTCGCCGGCTGCCGGTAGTCGCCAACGGTGGTCACCAGCGGCCGAAGGTGGCTGTCGGCGGCCGGCGGTGGTCGCCTGAGATGGCTGCCGGCGGTGGGAGGGTGGTGGTGGTGGTCCCAAAAGTGAAAAAAAAATTGGTTTAAAAATTGGTTTACTCTTCAGTTTAAAATTTGATTTTTTAAATTGGAGAAGGAAAAAAAAAACCAAACGCACTTTTTTTTCCAATTTTCAAAACTTACAGCTTCAAAGTTTAAAGTCTGATTTTACTGAATTGCAAAAGAAAAAAAAATGGTCTACGGGGACATCTGTGTGGTACCAGTCGAAATAGCGGTCCCCTCGGCACGACTTTCTCTAAGCAGCGGCTCGGAGAAGAAGAAACTAAAATGACAGCCACAGCCCTCGAGGGCCTTGATGAAAGACGAGCCAACGCCTTATGTCGAATGAAGAAATATCATGAGCAGCTCACAAAAGCATACGAGAAGACTGTCAAGCCACAAACATTTGCGGAAGGTGACCTCATCCTCCAAGTCATGAAGCATGTGCGCAGCAACATGTCGGCCCCCAAGTTCACACCAAATTGGGAAGGCCCTCTTCAAGTGCATGCCGCCAGAGACAACGGCTCCTATCTCTTACTCAACCCCCACGACGGACAGATCTTGGCCCCTATCAATGGCCGCTACCTGAAGAAGTATTACACTTAGCCAGTCGCGGCAGTGTAATGTCATTTTGGCCCCATATCGTTAATGCAAGAATCAGTCATTTGCCTCAACTACTGTACGCAATGTATGTTTTTACTTTACTTCATTTCATTTTCATAATCACTAAGTCACCTGATGCAGGCAGGAAGAAAAAGGGGGAACACCAACTGGAAGCTAACGCATGCAAAGCCACGCATGCACAACAAGAGCTAAGTATCACATCTCAACAAACACAAGTGCAAAAGGAACCAAATGACTACAATATCAATATCAACAAAATGAATACAAGCCAATGGTTCGGGGGGGGGGGGCACTACTGACCTGATGTCTACTAAAAGAAAAAAGTGCAAAGTACAAGAGATCTAATGTAAAGGGGGCAAGCAATGCACAAACAGGAACGAAGGTGTACGGCTCCAATGTATGCCGCTGCGTTTAAAGATCTGACCATCTGCTATCCTACTAAGCTTGCCAAACCTTCATCTCGGTCAGTCGCCTCTCTGCCTCTGCAAGCTGGGCGCGCAGCCCCTCTACCTCCTCAGTCATTGCAGTCATCTCGGTATCAAGCACGCATCTCTGACCCTGCAACGTGGCCTCCTAAGTGGTGATGAGAGTCAACCCCGCCGCTGCCTCAGCACTCTGGCCTCTCGATCTGATATAGTCCGCCAGCCAGTCCAATTGTAAGCCAAGAGCTATAGAGGATACAAGCTCTGAAAGATACTGTGATATAATCGCTGGAGTTGAATACTCCGATGCCTCATGTGGCCTCTTCGGCCCATGACTGCCGCCCGCTAAAAGACCCGCATCAGCCGCGCTATGCACTTTCCATCATTCCCACTCTCACTGACGAGAGGGGACCCTTGCTGGTTCCAGAAATCCTAGGCACGTAGGTTGGCATGGGCACATGTGTGGCAATACCTCTATCATCACCACCCCAAGGTCGCGTGTCACCATGTCTGCCATGACTGCCTCAGAAACACCGATGATCAGTGCAGTCATATCAGACTGCTTCGCCACTTGCAGCGACGCCAAGCCCAATCCCCTGTCACAGAAGAAAACGTCGACTAACTGCCTGTCAGCTGGCCCCTGCACCAACCACTCGGACCACGTAGTCTAAACCCTCTCCCACCAACGAGCATACGCAGCTGTGATCACCCCGGTGGACAACGAACCAGGCCTCTTCAACTTGTCCGTCGGTGTTGGCCACGAACGCGCCTTCCTCCGCAGGGTATACCAAAAGCCGTATCAACATCCCAAGGTCCGAATAACCGCAAGGGTGCTCCAGATCATAGCCGAAGGAGAGGGATAAGCGGTCAGGACTGTAGCGTGCAACATAATAATGACACATAGCCAGTTTCCCGCCGTCATCAGTTAGTACCGGAAGCCATCCAGGGAAGAAGGCTACCAACAGAGATATCTCGAAGTCTGTCAGGTCAGCTCTGCTGTGTAATCGTGAATTGATGTCGAGCAAGTGCATCTAAGGCGGAGTCCCGTACGAAGAATGCATGTTGACATATAGACGGCTGAGGCACACGTCTCGCACGTCAAACACCTGCGATAGCTCACATGCAGGCTTCTTGTCACCGGCCCTTGCATAAACTCGTCCTTCTGCATACCACTTAGGTACTTCCTTGGACTTCCCCGGATGCGTCACCGTCCCCTTCCTCGGGCATGGATGTACCTTCGGATACCCCAAAGGCCTGTAGTCTACATAGCACTCGAACGGATACCTCTGTAAGAACATCTAGTCGATGTAGGTCGACACCTGATTTTGCCCATACAATCTCTGCATGTCGTTCAAAAACTGGTCTAGAAGCAAGTACAGGGTGCCTAAGTATGTCGGTGGCAACCCAACACGTTTGCCTGTGGCCATCAGCACTGCTAACGGGAAGACCTTCTGGGAAATACCGTCCTCGGGTGTCCCCTCAAACACAAACCTACAAGTATATAAATGCGATACCCATCATGACCACCCCACCCTAGCATGATACACATGGCAACATGTTACGCTACTTTTTCTTTGTTCTTAAGCATAAAATTTTTCTAAGTATAGAAGCCGACATACTACATGTATAAGAGCAATGAATATGAAGCATACGAGTAACGCAAGGATAGGAGTAACAGAATGGCATACCTTGAAAGGAACATGGCAAGGAAGGCAGCTAGCTTGTATCTCTCGTCCCTATAGGCAGGACCGTTATGGAAGTCGTCGTCCGACATCGCCCTCTGCCCGGGCCGTATTACCACTGTTCCATAGAAATACTGAACCCATCTGTTGTACGTGTACTTGTGGTTGAACCTCGTGTCTTGTAAGAAGCCAATCAACGCCTTGACAGCTAGGCACTCCTCCGCTGCCAACCTCAGAGCGTGGGCATCCTCTGTCCCGTGCATTGGTAGGCCGGTCAGTGTCACAACGTCCAGCAACGTCGGACCAATCTCCCCGAACTCCGTAATGAAGGTATGAGTCTGTGAACTCCATCTCGAAAGTAGTAGTGTGAGGCCGCTAATATCTCTGCCTGGCTCAACATTCTTGTACGTCACCTCAATCGCTGCCATTAGCCCGAGCACCTCCAACCTCTCTCTAAACCTCAGGCCCTATCATGTATGCGCACCAGAAACTCCAACCCATCGGCATGGTATTATGGCTCTTAAACATGATGGGAGACCACGTAATGTCCTCTCGCTCGGCCACCAAACCTGATACGTACCACAGCGACATAACCGGAGCAACGTCGAAGCTCGGCACACGAACATACGGTGAAGGGACCATGGAGCCATCATGCATTGATGCTGAACTCCGAGGCGCCGAAAACACGTCAGCAGACACCCGTCACGCCAACTCCCTCCACAATACCTCGGGGGGACACCCAGGCACCGCACCCTTCGTAGTCAGTAATGCATTGCTCTGGCTCGAAGTCTGATCAAAGCTCCTCACTCCACCATTGTTGAAACCCAAAGGCACACCCGATGCCTCGGCTGGCATCGGTACATCCTCATCATCATCATCAAGCACGTCACCCCGCGGTAATTTCAAGTGCCCACTCGCCCCGCCACGACGCCACGCACTTTACTTTTTCCTTGACTTCTTCTACTCTCCACCACCCATTATGTTGAGAGAATCAAAAGCGTGCCTGGAATGGTTGGCACCATCGGCCTCGACACAGTCAGCCTTGACCCCAGCGGCCTTGGCCCGGTCGGCCTCGGCCTCCTTCTCCTTTCTTTTCTTCTTCCTTTTCCCCTCTTCTTTCTTCTTCCCTCCTCTTTCTCCTCTCCTCCCTCCCTTCCTCTCCCTTCTCCCTCCCCTTTCTCCCTATCCCCTTCCTCCTCCCCCTTCTCCTTATCTATCCCCTTCTTCTCTCCTCCTTTCCCCTTCTCCCCTTCCCCCTTGCCCACCCGCCCGGTGCCATGGACAGTCGACCTCGGCCTCGCCGTGGGCTCAGCTTCGGCCTCACAGCCATGGTCGACCTCAACCACTTGGTCCGGCCTTGGCCCTCCCCCTCCTTGACACTAAGCCCCCTTCCCATGCCTCGATCCCCTCCCACGCCTCCTCACCTATGCCGGTCGGCCTCAACCGCTTGGTGTGCCTTGGCCGCCACTGAGGTTGACCCATGACCCCTCCCCCCATGCATTCCTCCTTTCTTACCTTGTTGCATCCTCTTTGCCTCTTGTGATGTCCTTAATCTCATGGGTCTTCAAGCTCCAAGACTTATCCTTCTTCCTCTTCTTTCTCTCCTTTCTTTCTCTCTATTTTCTCTTTTTTTGGCTAAGTGTTCTCTCCCTCACGTCTTGAATGACCAAGTCTTTCAAGACTTCACCTAACCCCCTCCCCCCCAAAACACCACATCAATTAAAATTCTGGAGTTTCCCCCCAAAAACCCAACAACTCTTTTAGCGCTCCCTTTTTTAGCGCTAACTCTTTTTTAAAAAAAATCAATATCGTATATTTTTTATGTTAATAATTTTAATCGTTACTAAAATTGCGCACTTACACATTTTCCAGTAATCCTCTTTTTTAACGCAACACGCTCTTTACGCTAACACTAACGGCAGCACTTGCCGAATTTTTTTCGTCATTCTATTTTTCTTCCCTACCAGAGAGCTTATGTTCCTAACCTATCCTGGTCGGACCCAGGGGCTCGCTAGGGGTCCCATTTCACACGGACACGTCAACGTAGTCAATGGTCAATTTTCAACACATCGAACCGATCAGCGCGCGCATGCTCAAGCCACGTGCATTTTCCACTTTGCGAGCCTTGTGCGTGACTTAGGCATAATTTATTTTACGTTAGCGTGGTTCGCGATAGCACGTTGGTCACATCGAAGCCAACCAAGGGCATTTTTGCCAAAAAGATCGACTGACGGCATAACCGGAGCTAGGGGTCAAAGGCAAAAGCGTTGGCCAAACCCCTGGGGTCGACCTCGGCCTCCCCCTTGACCATGGGGTCGGCCTTGGCCTCTCCCATTTTCCCCCTGCTACTCGCCCCTTCGTACAAACCCCTTTTTGCTCATTTTTCTCTTTGTACACTTCATGTGTGACTTTGGCACCTTGTTCGTCATATGGGTACGACTCATGGCAACGCGCTCGTTGTATCTCAACTTTTGACCCCCTGTTGCCCATCAAAACACCAACCGTCGGTGAGCCCGAAGTTCACCAAAACAAGGAAAGTTGCCTTGGTCCCCTCCAGGAGGAGTGGTCCTGGCCTTGGCCACCCCTAGGGTCTGCCTCAGCCTCTTCCGGGGGTCGGTCTTGGCCTCACGCGGGGGGGATCGGCCTTAGCCTTCTCCCAAAATTCCCGACTTTGCCCTATTTTCGCACACTTTTCTGAACCATATTTTGTGCTTCCGCGAAGCCTGCGCTGCCACCAGCGCGCACACAACAACCTTGCATACGTCTGCCATACAACGTCCGTGGCCGTACCCTACTCTCGTGACGGTCGTTACTCAAAGTAGCGCGCTATTGCCAAATGACCCATCACCGATGACTGCATACCATCACCCCCAACTTTGTCATTACTAAAGATTGCATGCATTATGATCATACAACATACACATTTGACTCATGTCACAGCTCCAGAACACTCGACGCGCGCCCGTTCGCCGTTGTGCTATAGTCGTCGCTGCGCCCATGCGTTATTATCATGATGTGTGCCCCCGGCACCAAGTATTGTCTCGCGAAGTTCGTCGCCGCGCACATGCGCCACTAACATGACATTTGCCACCGGCACCAGGTATGCTCTGGTGACAGTCGTCGCTGTGCCCATGCCCTATTTCTATGACATGTGCTCTCGGCACCAGGTATGGTCTCGCGACAGTCGTCACCACGCCCATGCACCACAATCAATGTCTCATGCCGTTGACATCTCACCCATGCTCCAAAATCATGTCTCGTGCTGTAGGCACAGCGCCCATGTGCCACAATCATGTTACAGGCCCCTGGGCACCACACTTAGTGACCACACTATGCGCCCCCGCCATAAACGTGGAACATGCTTCGACCCACTCTTTGGAGTGTGCAGCATTCTGAGGGGCTCCATTTGTAGTGTCCCAGCACGAGGACCCTTTGTAGCAGGATAGGTTTGTTACCACAAACTATCACTGCCTTCATTTCAGGGGGGCTCCGCTCGTAGTGTTTCTGCACAAGGACCCTTCGTAGCGGGGTAGGCTCGTTACCACAAAGTTATCGCCGTCTTTATTTTGAGGGGCTCCGCCCGTAGTGCTCTGGCACGAGGACCCTTCACAGCGAGATAGGCTCATTACCATAAAGCTATCGCCGCCTGTGGTGACTTGCATGACACTAGGCACTGAGCTGCGACCATGTCCACTCACATTACATGTGATCATCGGCGCCCCCAGGACGATGACCCCCAGGTCACTCCGGGACGGGAGCAGGTCCTATGGAGGGCATCGTGCTTAGTCTGCCTGGCAATTGGTCACATGAGCAACTCTCGCCGCTATCAGGTTCTCTACGCGTCTCTTGACGCACCTTGTGGGATTCAGTAAGGGCTTGGACCGGTGGCTGGGGCAACGAGCTTACTCTGATCATGCTACCGTGGTGTGGTTAGTCTTTTCAAACAGGTAGAGCGACACTGTGTGGGATAGGTAGCCCGAATTTGGGAACCGACAGTCTGACTCAGAACCGACATTTTTAGATCCCCTGGTGACGTGTCACTCCCAAGGGATGATATGTGGCATTTTATGAGATAAGCATACTATTTACTATAAAAAATGGACTTTTGGACTCATTCTACACAGAATTCTCTCATTTGACAAAAAACACTTTCTCACTCTAGAACTTAAAAGCTCTTGGATTCTAGAGAGAGAAATACATTTCTCTCGTGACTTTGGACATAAATCGACCGTGACATTGGACCTTGACTTTGGACATAACTTGGACCTTAGCTCGAATTGTCTACTGCCGGCCTTGTTCGTCTCTGTCTCATCTCCACAACACTGTCACCCCTCACGACTTATTTGGGAAGCCTTGCTCTCTGCCCTTACTCTGCCCTCACCATCTATCACTTTATACATCTAGCAGCTGACTCGGACTGCGTCCCTTATGGCACCTCCACGTAAGTACGAACCACTTTCCTTGGCATCAAAATCTTGACAGCATCCATTTTAACCTCACTCTGTGCGCTTGTTCGATGCAACAACTGGACTGGAAACAAGTATCCTCCGTGACAATAAAAATGCTCGCCCTAACAATAAAAAAAACCATAGGCAATCCACGACTCTTGGAGATTAACACTACTAAAACTCCCACACCCAGCTCAAAAAATCAGACTCTATCACCACCAAACACATCATCCCCACCAAAACATCTCTCCCTCAGCCAAACCATCTAACCTAAATTCACACCCCACCAAAACAAACAATAGTCTAACAAAATAAGCAACTCCACTATAAAGGGGAGGAAAAAATCACATAGCATGGAATAAAGGGAGGGATAGGTAGGGTGGGCAAGCCCTTCCAACAACTAAGGAAGGGAACACTTGGAAGAAGCATAAGCACAATAAACCTTAATGATCTAACAAGTTAAAGGATAGAGGAATGGAATTTGGGGGGGGGGGGGGGTGGGAATGTTGGTGGAAAAAAAGGGGAGCACCACCACACAAATACATATCAAATGAAAGGCCACAAGCAAAACTCAACCTACACCAAAGCTTGATGCTTAATACTACCTTACATTACCACATTACCCAAAGCAAGGAACCTATTTTCCATAAGTTGTAAACTGTACTCATGCGTCGAAAAATTAAAAGGTGAAAGAAACCTCGTCGAGTATTAGAAGGGATTGATGTACTTAGAGATGTCACTGGGTCGAGCTTGGGCTGGCCCATCCCGGGCCCAGCGGGCCTCAGAGGAAAACGGGCCAGGCCAAGCTCAATTTCTGGGATATATAGGCCCGGTCCAAGCCCAGCCCCTAGGCCCAATATTTAGGGTCGGGCCAGGGCCTTTTTTTCCCCTCTTTCCCAACTTCTTGTTATTCAAAGTAAATATTTAAATTGCGATAATTTCTTATTATTATGTAAGCAAATTGTGTGTATGCAAGCAAGTAAATGTAGTAATATGTGTACATGTAGTAAAATATGTGTTTGCAAGTAAATGTAATAATTCTATAATAGATTATAAGATTTGTACATGTGTGTATAGTGTATACAATAATATGTGTGTACAATAATATTTATAACATGCAAAGATTTGTACATGTATACTAAAATGTCTAAACACGCACACGTATACATAATAATTTGTGTGTATATAATAATAATATTTATAACATGTTACAATATTAGCCATCATAAATCAAGCTGACAATCTCAGTCCTACTCCTTTTTGTTGTATGAAAAGAGTTATTGTAGTGTCTTTTACATGCTATTGGGACAAACAACAAAACCCAAAGAATGATTATGTTGCAAATAACCATCATGTTCAACTTGATCTACCATCTGACCTCCCTTTGTTAAGCTTGGACAATATTTCATTGTGAATCAAAGCACCAATTTGTAGAAGTACGCCAACCATAGCCAAGGTTGGGTCAGAGCTCAGAGGTCCTCACATGACTGTAACTTGGTCACAACCTAAAGCCATAGAGAAGAAAACAATAATCTGGACATGCGGGCAAAGCTTTTCTCTACCTTCCACTGATCTAGCTGATTGGAAGCTTTTAACACGATTTCAAGTAGAACCTCTGACTTCAACGTTATCGAATGAGGGTACTTCATGCTTCAACATTGCACCTCTAGGCTGTCGGGAAGTTTTAGTCGCCTCTTGTGTCTGTGGTGTCATCGACTGTTCTTTGAAAATGTTCAAAGTTGTACTTCTATTGTGCTTGGACAGACTTTGTTTTGCTATGAGGATTATTACTCCCTAGACGTGTGTGATACCAACCAAAAAATGTGCTTATGCGGAGATGAAGATGCACAATTTCCTTATTTTTGAATAGCTATTTAAAAAACTTAAGCTATCAAAGAATAATATTCTTGTCCTCAATAATCGTCGTCACGTGCAAGCCACAATACCAAAGCAAACCAAATGCATTTTAACCTCTTCTGATAAGGAATGCTTCAAATTTCTTATTGAAGTAATACCAGCCGTTTATAGTTGTTGGAGAAAGTAAAAGTGTAAAAAATCTTAAAAGATTTTAAAAAATTAACTTGGACCAATATACCCCCCAAACTAGCTGTTATCTAGTTGTTGAGGGGGGGGGGGTAAAAGTGAAATTCTCATAATTATTGGGGAATATAGCCGTTGGGGGGAAAAGTGAGGGAAAACAAAATTTGAAAAAAAGTGGGCCAGCCCAGAAAAAGGCCCAGTTTCGGGCCAAAATCGGGCCCAATTTAGGGCCATTTTCAGGCTTTTTTAGGGTCGGGCCTTTTTTGGTGAAACCTTGGCCTGGTTTAAGCCCAGGTCCAAGGCCTTTTATTTTCTGGTCTGCACTGTTCATAAGAGGGTCGGGCTGGGCTGGGCCGCGGGCCGCTCGGCCCATTTGACATCTCTAGATGTACTGGAAAACGGTTGTCACCCAAAAATGGCCAGCATCCGATGAATTAACCGACAATTCATTTTTAACACAGGACTATAGATATAAAATAAAAAGACGATGATAATGAAATTTCAAGTATAAAGGTGGTCACCAGGAAACGGTCGGAATCTGAGGACAAAATGGCGACACATTTTGATTGGATCTAAAAATATAAACAGCAATCAAAGAAATGAAGTGGAAAGGCCATCACTGAAAAATGGCTAGAATCTGTTGATGAGACAAGAACGCCGGACCCTAGATCTAATCAAATCTGTTGATGAAAAATGCCATCGCAAGCAAAATGCCAGAATTTCACAATGGAATCACCGCAAAAAATGATGACTTCAATGGAAAGTTGATCGATGACCAGTAGGTTAGCATGCAACCAAATGTTGAATATTTGGCAAGAATTGAAATTTCGGCCAAAACCTTGAAGCTTGACCATGGTTGAAAATCCGGCCAAAAAACATTTTGCAAATCTACTTCATGGGATAGATCAAATATGGTTAAGGAGAGGCATTAAAGAAAGTTTATTAGGTCAGGAAGGGAGAAAAAAATTTTGGGGGGGGGGGGGGGGGGAGAGAGAGAGACAGAAAGAAAAAGATCCTCCCCCCCGGGCACTGGGGCTTTGGTTTTATTTAATATTTAAAGAGAAGGTAGAGGATTTTGTTTTTAAGAGAGAAAAAGGTGGTGTCATCTATCTTATGCTGTGCAAAGGATTAAAGGCTCATTTACACTTCTGACACACTGAAATGGCTTACCATGTTTTCTTTCCTGTGATGACCTTCTCAACATTAAGTTTTTTTTCCAGTTTTTATAAGCTGATACTGCACGGCTGTGAGCGTGAGTGAAAGCTGGAGCTTACTAAAATTAGGGGTGAGCACAGTTCTATTGGCTCGTTTTGAAGGATGAATACCAAACCCAACCAACTGCCATTGGTTTTGGAAAAAAAATCAAAGCAAAGTTGAATGGTGTGGTTTCAGCAGTTTGGTTTCATTGTTGGGACAGATTAAACAATTGTTTTGGACGGGACCTTTTTTGTAATTTTTGGACTTGTTTGCGTCTATCCGTAGGCTTTTTGTCATTTGTACTTAGAGTTGTAAAAAGGGCCGGGCGGCCCCCGGGCTGGCTTGACCAAGCCCGTTTTTGGCTTGGGCTAGCCCGCCCCTGTGGTGAACAGTAACGGCCCATTTTTGTAGGGCCTTGAACCTGTACTTGGACTAGGCCGAAGAATTGCCAAAAAAAAAACCCGGGTCAGGCCCGCCAAAACGGGCTGACCCGAAATGGCCCGGGTTACGGCCCTCCTTTGACAGGCCCCACGATTTTTCAAATTGAATTTCCCCCCTTTTCCCCCCAACGGCCATATTCCCCATTATTTTCCCCCAACACCAATATAATGGCTAGTTTTGGGAGTATTTGGTCCAACTTAATTTTTTCAACTCTTTTAAGGTTTTTTAGTAAAAAAGTTTAGGGGTATTTTAGTAAAAAAAAGTTTAGCGTCAAATATGGCTGGAATACTGAAGAAATTCAAGCACCACCATCACAGCCATCACAAACACCAATCCAAGCACCACCACAACCATTCATTCCTGGACAAATGAGTACAGGCTGTATGATAGATATCCAAGCTAATTGGGAGTTCAATCAAAACATTTCAGATATTGAATACACGCCTTCACAAGATAGCCCGCATTTTTGTCAAGGACGCAGCTCGGTTGGGGAAGCTACTACTCCGTGGCATAATGTTAACCCGATGAGCGGTTGTGATGGAGAAGGGCCGAGCAATCCTTCTGCTAGTCTGCCAGAAGTCCAAAAGGTGAAAAAAAAAGAAAGCCGAGTGTTGGAATCATTTTGATGAAATTACGATGAACAACGTTCGAAAAGCTCGATGTAAGTACTGTGCTAAATTATTTTTCACTGGTAGTGGTAATTGACATCTTTTGACGGTATAAGTTATTTGTTTATAATCAGTGAAAGCAAAGAGACGGTCTCGCTGAACTTGTTATTCATGATGAACAAGTCTTTACTTTTGTTGATAATGCTAAGCACTCTAGATATATGAACACCTATGTGCAACCTTTGTACAAAAGGTTCATAGAAACACAACTAGATCCGATGCATTCCGACAGTATAATGCTGCCAAATCACGCCTAATCGATTATTTTGATCATTTTGACGGTAAAGTTAGTCTTACTTCTGATATTTGACAATTTTCGTTTACTTTTGTTAGTTATGCTTGTGTGACGACCCATTGGATTGATGCAGATTGGATTATGAACAAAAGGATCATCGCTTTCGAATTCTTTTCTTTTCCACATGATGGAATTAACATTGCTACTATTATACTTAAAGCATGTACCACATTTAAATTAAAGAATAAAATTATGAGTATTAGTTTTGATAATGCTACTAACAATACAACTATTGTTGATGCTTTAAAGGAGAGCCTCAAACTTGTACTTTCTGGTAACTTATTTCATGTTCATTGTGTTTGTCATATAATTAATTCATTGTTCAAGACGGTTTAGCTGTTGCAGGAGATATTCTTCTCAAAATGAGGGGTATGACATCGTATGTTAACAATACATCGTATGTTAATAGGAGACCACTTACAGATGTGGTCCATACGTGAACTCTACAGATTATATGCTTTTACATATTCTGGCATACAAAGAAGTCTATACGCATTTTCTACTAACCTCGTTCCCAGCCGGCTTGCCAACTCACGAGGAATGGCAGATGGCTACATACCTCGCTGAATTTTTGGAGGCATTTTACACGTCTACCAATCTATTATGGTACGTACTATCCTACCTCTCCTCTCGCTGTAATAGAAATTTTCAAGATGGCTACAATGTTAACAAAATAGAGATATATAGACCCTTTCAGGAAATAGTAAAAGTGATGGATAAAAAGTTGCGAGGCGTGAACATCTCGATACAAGAGATATTGAGGTTAATGTACTACCCAGTAGCGAACACAATCGAATACACAATGAAAGTGAGCAAGACATTTGAGGAATTGTTCAATCTCTATCGTAATTCTCCTGACGTGCGCGGGCGAGCTTCATCATCGACTGCTGAGAGGTATTATGCGCCATACCTTAAGGGCTTTGAACATCTAGTAGTAAGACAACTACCAGATGAAGGTACTTCTAATTCGGCAGGTTCGTCTACTTTTTCTTCTTTTAATGAGATTGGTGTATATTTCAATGCTGATTATTATTATTTTGATTTATTAATAAAAGAACAGGTTAATTTTAATTTGTTAAATTTTTTAAAACAAAATCAAAACATGTATAAAATTTTATCTCAAATTGCACGGGATGTACTGCCTGTGCAAGCCTCCACGGTTGCTTCAGAGTCGGTATTTTCAGCGAGCATGAAGGTTTTGGATGGCAGGAGGAGTCGTCTTAACCCCGAGTCACTCGAACTACGTGTATGTTGGAAGGATTATCTTGATGCGAAATACTGCGAGAAAGATAAACCGATTCATAATAGGAAGAACAGTGACTCAGATATTGAAGTACTTCCAGATTATTAGGTAATTTTTTTTATTTTTCTTTTCTCAAGTTTTAAGAATAAAATTTTTCACAAAATATAGTTTTTTCATATATATATATATATATATATATATATATATATATATATATATATGGATCGTGATCCATTGCTAGCGCTAGCAGCGCTAGCACCGTCCGCTATATAATGTAGCGGACGGTAAGTTATCGTCCGCTACATTATGTAGCGGACGGGAAAACAGCGCTAGCAACAGTGCTAGCGCTAGCAACAGTGCTAGCGCTAGCAATGGATCACGATCCTATATATATATATATATATGGAGTTAAGTTGCAAGCGCGATCTGGCGGTCCACACGCGATCTGTGGACGGCCCAGATTTTTTTGCACTTTTTTTAAGTCCGTCCGCTACATAATGTAGCGGACAGTTTGTTGACAAAAATACCCCTGACCCAGCATGCAAAGGAACAAAAAATTGCACTGAAATAGAGTTGTCTGCTACATTATGTAGCGGACCACTATGATTTTGCCTTTTTTCCATTTCTTTCTATCTTGTTGTTCCTGTGTCCACATAAACAGATCTGCACAGTGTGAGTCGGTGCTGCCCCTTCTTCTCCTTTCTACTCTTCCATGGCTTTGGCTTATCAATTCTCTGTATTGTAAGTTTCAATGAATTGCAACACTTAAAGTTTCAGTCCATTGCAAAACTCAAGACACCAAACACCATTTCACAACCACCACAAATGAAACCCATTTGGTAGAGAACTTCTCAACTCCAATCACCCAAATTGCAGTACCTTCGCTGTTTTTGAGGTACCCAGAAAATATAATAACTTCGGCCAAGGTGGTGGAACCACCGAGACTACGGCGGCGATAGCGACACCGAGGCTACGGCTGCGAAACTTGTCACTCTCTCTCTCTAAAGGTGCTTATGACGATGGATTTGGGGATTGGAGAGGCGAAGGCAGCGGAAGTTGTTCAGAGAGAGAGACGAACAAGAGAAGAGAATGGATTTTTTTTCCTAAAGAGAGAGAAAGTGAGAATGGACGTGGAGTTGGCAGATTGTGTGGATCTGTTCTGAAATATCGTCCACTACATTATGTAGCGGACGATATTTCAGAAGATGTGACTTGAAGATTGAGGAGTATTTATGTCAACAAACCGTCCGCTACATTATGTAGGGGACGGACTTAAAAAAATGCAAAAAAAAGATCTGGGCCGTCCACAGATCACGCGTGGACGGCCAGATCGCGCTTGCAACTTAACTCCATTTGCTAGCGCGAGCAATGGATCAGCTTCCTATATATATATAAGTTTTACAAGCAAGATAGATATTTTTTCATATATATAAAAAAAGGTAACATCGCCTATTTACTTACAAGTAGCTGGTCCCAAGACCGGATAAAAGGAGGAGGCCCTATGAACACATTTAACTTCAATTTAATTCTAATAATTTGAATATTTGAATGCTAGAAAGATTATTGTATACACACATATTACTACATATATGTGTGCGTGTCTAGGGTATTTTTAATTGCTTTACTTGCTTGCATACACATATATGTCATAATATGTATACATACATTATTACATTATAATTTGCTTACATAATAACAAGAAATACCGCAATTAAAATCTTTACTTTGAATAACAAGAAATTAAAAAACACAGGTTGGGCCCAGGCCCGGCCCTAAATATTGGGCCTAAGGCCAAGGCTTGGACTGGGCCTAGTTACCCCTCTTCTCGGGACCAGCCCGTTTCCCATTTCCCCACCACAGTGGCCCGACCCTGGCCCTTTTTCATTCTTGGCCCGTTACGCCCAGGTTAGGTCGGCCCTAGCCCGGCTCATTGACACATCTACTCAAACAAAAAGAGTGAATTGTTATAGTAAACTAGGTCTACAAGTATTACAATATCTAATAATCTGCAAGCATAGCAAACTTATGTCAACAGGTATTGCAATACATAATAATGTGCAAGCCCATATACAGGTTAGACAATTGTTATAAGCTGTAAAATTCTCATCCATCTCTTGAACAATGAAGAGTACGGTCCTTCTAAACTATATCAATAGGCATTACCATACCTAATAATGTATAAGTGATAGTTGGTCAAAGGGAAAGATCCAAATACAGGTTAAATGGTTTTAGCAAGCTGCAACATACACTCACTCATCACTAAAACAGTAGTAATAAACTATGTTGATAGGCCTAGCCATCCTTAATAATGTACATGCCATAATTGATATTATAAGATCAAACGGAAAACCGCAAATACAGGTTACACAATTTTAGTTAAGGGTGGGCATTTAAACCAATCCAAGCAGTCAAATCGGCCAATCATAAATCGATTTAAAAAATCAACTGGTTTGATTTTTATTCTCCAAATCAATGTTCTGTTTGGTTTTTTTGAACTGTTCTAAACCGAACCGAATGGATATATATATATATATATATATATATATATATATATATATATATTTACCATACTTATGATTTTACCATAACATATAAGTAAACTTTACTCTAATTTTATTAAGTAGGCTCCAAAAAACGTGTTATTATGTATAATAGAGGTGTCAATGGGCCAGCCCAGCGGGCCAAGAGTGAAAAAGGGCCGGGGCCGGGCCACTATGGTGGAGAAACGGGCCGGGCCGGGCCAGAGAAGAGGGGTAACCAGGCCTAATCCACGCCCTGGCCTTAGGCCCAATATTTAGGGCCGGGCCCAGGCCCCACTTGTGTTTTTTTTTAATTTCTTGTTATTCAAAGTAAAGATTTTAACTGCGGTATTTTCTTGTTATTATGTAAGCAAATTGTAATGTAATAATGTGTGTATACATATTACGACATATATGTATGTGCAAGCAAGTAAAGCAACTAAAAATACCCTAAACACGCACACATATATGTAGTAATATGTGTGTATACAATAATCTTTCTACATTCAAATATTCAAATAGATAGAGTTAAATTGAAGATAAATGTGTTCATAGGCCTTCTCCTTTTATTGGGCTTGGGACCGGCTGCTTGTAAACAAACAGGCGAGGTTACCTATTTTTTTATATATAAAAAAATATCTATCTTGCTTGTAAAATATATATATATATATATATATATATATATAAAAATATATTCTTAAATAGAAAAGGAAAATAAAAAGAAATTACCTAATAATCTGGAAGTACTTCAACATCTGAGTCACTGCTCTTCCTATCATCAATCGGTTTATCTTGGTCGCGGTATTTCGCATCAAGATAATCCTTCCAACATACACGTAGTTCGAGCGACTCAGGGTTAAGACGACTCCTCATGTCATCCAAAACCCTCCTGCTCACTGAAAATGCCGACTCTGAAGCAACCGTGGAGGCTTGCACCGGCAGTACATCTCGTGCAATTTGGGATAAAGTTTTATACATGTTTTGATTTTGTTTCTAAAAATTTAACAAATTAAAATTAACATGTTCTTGCATTGATAAATCAGAATAATGATCAGTATTGGAATATACACCAATCTCATTAAAAGAAGAAAAAGTAGACGAACCTGCCGAATTAGAAGTACCTTCACCTGGTAGTTGTCTTGCTACTAGATGTTCAAAGCCCTTAAGGTATGGCGCATAATACCTCTCAGCAGTCGATGATGAAGCTCCCCGCGCACGTCAGCAGAATTACGATAGAGGTTGAACAGTTCCTCAAATGTCTTGCTCATTTTCGCTGAGTTCAGTTGTTCTCGATATCTCTTGTATCGAGATGTTCACGCCATGCAACTTTAACCTAGGATCTAAACAAGTAGCCACAGCAAAAACAACAGGCAGTTCACTCAAATATTTATTAAACTTTTTATCCATCACTTTTACTATTTCCTGAAAGGGTCCTATATATCTCCATTTTGTTAACATTGTAGCCATCTTGAGAATTTCTATTACAGCGAGAGGAGAGGTAGGATAGTACGTACCAGACAATAAATTGGTAGACGTGTAAAATACCTCCAAAAATTCAGCTAGGTATGTAGCCATCTGTCATTCCTCGTGAGTTGGCAAGCCGGCTGGGAACGAGGTTAGTAGAAAATGCGTATAGACTTCTTTGTATGCCAGAATATGTAAAAGCATATGATATGTAGAGTTCACCTATGGACCACATCTGTAACTGCTCTCCTGCGAGGCATATTATATTGAACACAAAACGTTTTAAATTGTTGTGTTCTCGAACCCGAACTATTAACATACGCTGTCATATCCCTCATTTTGAGAAGAATATCTCCTGCAGCAGCTAAACCATCTTGAACAATTAAATTAATTATATGACAAACACAACGAACATGAAATAAGTTACCAGAAAGTACAGGTTAGAGGCTCTCCTCTAAAGCATCAACAACAGCTGTATTGTTAGAAGCATTATCAAAACTAATACTCATAATCTTATTCTTTAATTTAAATGTGGTACATGCTTTAAGTATAATAGTAGCAACGTTAATTCCATCATGCGGAAAAGAAAAGAGTTCGAAAGCGATGATCTCTTGTTCATAATCCAATCTGCATCAATCCAATGGGTCGTCACACAAGCATAACTAACAAAAGTAAACGGAGATTGTCAAATATCAGAAGTAAGACTAACTTTACCGTCAAAATTATCGAAATAATCGATCAGGCGTGCTTTAGCAGCATTATACTGTCGGAGTGCATCGGATCTAGTTGTGTTTCTATGAACCTTTTTGTACAAAGGTTGAATGTAGGTGTTCATATATCTAGAGTGCTTAGCATTATCGGCAAAAGTAAAGGCTTGTTCATCATGAATAACAAATTCAGCGAGACCGTCTCTTTGCTCTCGCTGATTATAAACAAATAACTTACCGTCAAAAGATAACTGCATTTGGCTAGGTTCGACGTGGCCGCTTCGAGGTGCACACTGTAATGCCTGTTAAAATGTCCATTACCACTACCAGTGGAAAATAATTTAGCACAGTACTTACATCGAGCTTTTCGGACGTTGTCCACCGTAATTTCATCAAAATGATTCCAACACTCGACTTTCTTTTTTTTCACCTTTTGGACTTCTGGTAGACTAGCAGAAGGATTGCTCGGCCCTTCTTCATCACGACCGCTCATCGGGTTAACATTATGCCACGGAGTAGTAGCTTCCCCAACCGAGCTGCGTCCTTGACTAAAATGTGAGCTATCTTGTGAAGGTGTGTATTCAATATCTGGAATGTTTTGATTGAACTCCCAATTGGCTTGGGTATCTATCATACAGCCTGTAATCATTTGTCCAGGAATGAATGGTTGTGGTGGTACTTAGATTGGTGTTTGTGATGGCCGTGGTGGTGGTGGTGCTTGTGCTCGTGGTGGTGTTTTTCGTGATGATGATCCACGCTTCAATTTGTTCAGTATTCCAGCCATATTTGATGCTAAACTTTTTTACTAGATTGAAAAATAAAACTAGGGCAATAATAAGTAATTAGAAATAACAATTAAAAAGAATTAAAGAGTAACAAATGAATAAGAGTAATTAGTAATTCAAAATTGGAAAGAGTTAGTAATTAAAAATAATTTGGTAATAGTAATTAATAAATAAGAATTCACTAATTACTAATTAGTAAACAAAATAATTATAGAGTAACAAATGAATAATAGGAATAGCTAGTAATTAGAATTTAGTAAGAGTAGTAATTAGTAAACAAGAGTAGTAATTAGCAAGAGTACTAATTAGTAAACAAGAGCAGTAATTAGCAAGAATAGTAATTGGAGAGAGAAATAGTAGCAAAGCTTGTAGAAATGTAGAATGTTTAGTAGTAATTGGAGAGTAAGAAGATTGGTGTGAAAAATTTGAAAGAAAGGGTGTGAATTTATAAATTTTTGAAAGTCCACAAAAGATCAAAATGCCCCTTAAAACTAGCCGTTTATAGTTGTTGGGGAGGGTAAAAGTGTAAAAAAACCTTAAAAGAATTGAAAAAATTAAGTTGGACCAAAATATCCACCACACTAGCCGTTATATTAGTGTTTGGGGGGGGGTGTAAAAGTAGAATTTAGGGAAATAATAGGGAATATGGTCACTGGGGGAAGGGGGAATTCAATTTGAAAAACTCTGGGGCGTGCCAGAAAAAAGCCACAAAACAAGGCCAAAAGAGGGCTGCAGCCCAGGCCAACACGTTTTGGCGGGCCTGCCAGGGCTTTTTTGAGCCGGGCTTGACCTGGGCTTTTTTCGGCAATTCTTCGGCCTGTTCCAAGCACAGGTCCAAGGCCCTAAACTAATGGGCCGCTACTGTTCACCACAGGTCCAGGCCAGCCCGAGCCAAAAATGGACAGGTCGGGCCAGCCAGCGGGCCACCCGACCCTTTTGACAACTCTATGTTCGAGAGTGGACCTTTTACTCTCAACTCCAGCAAACTAATTACATGTTTTAGCAAACTAAATACTCATTATTCTAGTTTGCAGAGGCTAAGATGCTATTTGAGATTGATTCTCAAATATAGATTTTGATTAAAACTGAATCAGTTTCTAAAATCAGCTTTAATCCACTTTATGCATAATAAATTAAAATTATCACACAGTGTATTCAAATTGAAATGCAACAGATATTTTGGTCATTATTTTGATCAAACCTAATTTTCTAAAACTGATTAAATTTAGAATCCAAAAATATGAGGATTCTGGATTTAATTAGTTTTGAGTACATTGGAACATATTGAATCAGTTTATATATATATATATATATATATATATATATATATTTGGCCAAACACTTCAGACCTGTTTTAATATGAATTTAATCATATTTAAGCATTCTGGAATCAATCCCAAACACTCTCTAAATTTAAAAATAAAAAAAATGAAGATTTTGAATTTAACTAGTTTTGAGTACATTGGAGTAGATTTAATCGGTTTGTATTTTTTTGCCAAACAAATTTAATATGTATTTAATCAGGTTTCACCAATTCAGAATCAATCTCAAACACTCTCTAAGTACTTGTAAGTTCAATTAAGAAAGTGGTCACTGATCCTTCATCAATACGCTTATCTAAGACAACTGTGTACCTTTATTTATTAATAACAAATCACTTGATACTATGATTTCATGTTGCAATTAGTTGAATGATGTTCATTGTTTTTTTTTTATCAGTAATTTCGGTTTCAATGAAGGCATGTGAGCAGGGAATTGTCATAAGTCATCTGAAATAACACGTCGGTGTATGGTCAGCGGATAAAATAACGAGACAAGAAAAGGTTGCGTAGTAAACCTGTAGCTACGTCCGGTACATAGGAGATGAGAACATAATGACAAGCAAATATCTTGTTGCAAGAGGGCCAAGACCTCAAGGGATAAAGAAGCTCTACCATCGGATGACAGTTCATCTGACATTACTTTCAGGCTGGGCCATTCCAAGGTCTGGGAAATAAGTCTTCAGCTATAATTGAATAACCCAAAGTGCGCCATAGGGAGCTTGAAATTTGAAGGTAAAAGTGTTCCCAAAACCCCTAAACAAATGGGCTAAGACTAGGAAGCCCAGAGCTATATATATCTCTTGACCTTTGGCCAAGGAGCAGGCCGGAGTAACATACTATCTATTGATCTTTTTTGCTCAAGCCACGAGAAGAACAGTGGGATCAAAATTAGAAGGAAGGAGACCTTCTCGTTGTGGCTCACCATGCCAATATCGTTTCTCATCAACACCATCAACCTCACCTACTCCTTCACTTCGCCCAAATTTACTCCACGATTAGCTTCAATTGGTAAGGAATACTCTACCTTGGACTTTAAGGAGGGAATTGCAAGAGTATCAATCCGTTTGAGATTGGTGATTGTTGCCAAGTCCCCGAGCGTTATTGTCATCGTAGCATGCATGAAGTGAAAGGCATTATTCGTAACACACCAGAAGAATGGGGCAGAAACTAGGAGAACCCTATCTTTATCGAATTTGTGCTTAGAAAACATGATAGGCTCATTGGTCCCGATTCTTTGCCACTCGATGCTGAAGTGGCTGTTATTCAATTCACCCATGAATTCTAGGACTTATGGAAGAAAGACCAGCTCCAGATCAAGGCTGAGCCGCTACCCTAAGGATCCCAAGAAGAAGCATGATCCATGAAAACAACAGGTGGCGGTGGCCCTCTACGTAGGGATAAAGTTCGAGAGTGTAAGGGTAGGGAACTTACCTGGCTTAAAGGCAGGCACCAAGGCATGACCAGAATCTTAAATGACGATGCGAATCTTCTTCGATCTCAACAGCCCCATCAAAACCATCTAAGATAAGGTGAGCCTTGTTTCGCGGCGAAATGTTGCCTCTACCTAATTGCTTATGGCAGAGTTGGTCTTCGAGAGAAGGTTTCAACAGATCGAATGGGTCAATCTGAGAATGCTGGATCAAGAATAGAAGAGTATTTGCAGATATCCAAATTGGTCACAAGGTTGAAATAGACATATAAAAGAAGGGTGTCAAAGAAGAAAGCCAAGGGGCTGCAAAAGGTACTCTAGAACGAGAAAGTAAGACAGAGAAATTTGATGGTTCCCAGAAGACATTAAACCGTTGAGAATCGTCAAATTTGAATTATGAGCCTAGGGATAACCGTTGAAGTTAAATGGGCAAGCTGACATGGCACTTTACTTTGGGGGGCATCATTTGAACCCGAATTGGCTCACTAAGGCTGATAAGGGCGATGAGCATGCCACATCATCAATAAGAAAGTAATTCGCCCGAGAAGAAGTCCCGATCGGAGGTTTATTCATCATAACGCAAGTGGGACAAATTGGTGACTGTTAAATTAATTTGTCAAATTGAAGGCAATAATGACTGAACGACGCATGGCGAGTTATAATGAGCAAGGTAAAGACGCATGGATCTTTCACATAACGCCTAAAATTTTGACAGTGCTACGTGTCATTAAGAGAGAAGTTATGAAAAACGTAGCAAGGGTGGGATGAAAACTTAGTCAGGAAGGCAAAATGAGGCAGTATCCAGCCCAGAACAAAAACGTGGCAAAGCTAAATCAAATAAGGAATTCAGCATGACCAGAATGGTAAAACAGACACGCTGGACACATGGCAGCTCTAGATCGGATGAACCGAGTTTAGATGATTACACCTGAGCTTTAAAGCCAAAAATTTGTCTCAATTAATCTTTTTCATCACCAAACATAAACTATTGTATTGTTTACGTTATATCAACCTTCGCTTACCTTAAGCAAGCAGGTTTATCTTAGTTAGGCTAGGACCATAAAAACCAACTGTTTTTTTATCCAAACAGTCTATAAAGTGTATTCAATATCTGGATTAGTGCTTTCATTTTATTACAAAGTCATTCACTGAAAACATTTGATTGTAAACGGTATTATTCATTATACTGTTATACTTGGTTTGATTAGGAGAAGGAGTAGATCAGGTAATAATAGCGATAACTGAAATTGTACTGAGAAAGTCTTAAAGTATTAAGCCAAAAAAACTCTGAGAATATTTCTAAGTCCTCGTAGATTGTTTCAAAGAAGTCAAATTAGGCACACTCCCCTAAGTGCCAGACCGTTTGAATCAATTGAAAATTGTCTGTTACACGTGATCCCATCAGAACCTAGTACGCTTGCGCATCATTATGATATTCATTTTTATCCAAAGGCACTTGCTTGAGCGTTAGCGGAGCAAAAAAAATACATAACAAATAATTTTGAATTCTTTTAACTCTAATTATGAGAATCCCTAAGTTCTCATAAACCCTTTGAAAGAACTCGAACAACACAAACTTTTCCAAAGGCCACACCGCTTAAATCATTTGGAAATCTTTTTCACATGTTGTCGCGTCTAGATCTGGACACTCATGCACAATTAAAACATCAATATATCCAACGGCACGTGCTAGAGCGTTTACAGAGCAAACAAGTACATATCAAATTAATATAAACTTTTGAAATCTTCTAATTCTAAAGTGAAAAAAATGAAGCATTGTCTCATCTGTGATGCCAAGGAAAGTGGGTTCATACCTACTTGGAGATGCCACACAGGCTGCAGTCCGAGTCAGCTTCCAAATGTACAAAGTGAGAGACAGTGAGGGTGGAGTAAGGGCAGAGAGTAAGGCTTCCAAGTCAAGGTTCGAGTCAGGGTCCAATGCTATGTCCAAGATTATGTCCACTTGTGTTTCTCTCTTTAAAATCCAAGAGCTCTTGAATTCTAGAGTGAGAAAGTGATTTTGAGAGAATGAGTCAAAAGTTCCTTTAATGAAGTCCAAAGTCCACTATTTATAGGCAAAGTTATGCCTATGTCATCGAATGCAACATGTCATCCCCTGGAAGTGACACGTCACCAGGGGGTCCAAAAAACCGGTGCTCCGTTGGACTGTCGATTCTCAAATTTGCACTGTTTTACCCCACACAGCGTCGCTCTACCTGTCTGAGAAGACTGACCACACCGTGACAACATGATCAAAGTAAGCCCGTTGCCCTAGCCACCCGTTGCCCTAGCCTCCCGGTCCAAGCCCTTACTGAATCCCACAAGTGTGCATCAAGAGACGTATAATGAACCTTACAGCAACGAGGGTTGCCCCTGTAACCAACTGCTAAGCGGATTAGGTGTGATGCCCTCCAAAGACTTACTCCCGTCTCGGAATGACCCGGGAGTCATCGTCTTGGGGGTGCCAATGATCACCAGTAATATGAGTGGACATGGTCACAGCCCAGTGCCTAGTGTCATGCAAGTCACCCAGGCGGCGATAGCTTTATGGTAACGAGCCTATCCCACTGCGAAGGGTCCTCGTGCCGGAGTACTACGATGATGCACACTCCCGAGAGTGAGTCGAAGTATGTTCCACGTCCATGGCGGGGGATGCATGGTGTGGTGAATGAGTGTGGTGCCTGGAGGCATGTAACATGATTTTGGCGCATGGGTGTGATGCCAACGGCATGAGACATTGATTGTGGCGGATGGACGCGGTGCTTACAACATGAGACATTGATTATGGCGCATGGGGGATATGCCAACGGCATGAGACATTGATTGTGGCGCATGGGCGGGTTGCCTATAGCACAAGACATTGATTGTAGCACAGGGGCGTGGTGCCTACAACACGAGACATTGATTATGGCTCATGGGTATGATGCCAACGGCATGAGACATTCATTGTGGCACATGGGTGCGATGCTAATGGTATGAGACATTGATTGTGATGGGCACGGTGACGACTGTCCCGAGACAATACCTGGTGCCGGGGGCACATGTCATGGAAATAGCGCCTGTGGTGCACCGTAGAGGCACATGTCATGGAAATGGTGCATGGGCGCGGCGATGACAGTAGCCAGACAATACCTGGTGTCAGGGGCACATGTCATGGAAGTGGCGCACGGGCGCGCGTCAAGTGCCCCGGAGACGTGGAGTGAGCCAAGTGGGTAAGTTGTACCAAAATGATAAATGCGAACTTCAGTAATGACAAAGTTGGTGACAATGGTATGCGACCGTCACCGAAGGGTCACTTGGGGGTAGCGCGTTACTTTGGGCGATGAGCGTCATAGAGGCGATGTGTGGCCGCGGGCGACATACGACGGATGTCGCTAGGTTAGTGTGCGAGCATTGGTGAGCATCGCGAAGACACAAAATCCTGTGAAGGCAAGTGCGCATGAAAGGGGAGGCCGAAGATCAACTTTTGGAGGAAGGCCAAGGCCAACCCCCTTAGGGAGGCCAAGGCTGACCCTAAGGGGTGTCCAAGGCCATCACTCAAAGGGGAGGCCAAGGCCACTTCTCCTTTTTTGTGATCTTTGGGCACGCCGACGGTTGGTGTGTTAGTGGACAACGAGGAGTTTGGTGGTCGAGGTACGACGAGCGTGTTGCCGTGAGTCGCACCCATGTAGTGAATAAGGTGCCAAAGTCATACACGAAACGTACGAAGCAGGAAATGCGCAAAAAATGACATTGCGCGAGAAGTGGGCAACTTGGGGGAAGGGGAAGGCCAAGGCCAACCCCCATGGGAGGCCGAGGCCTACCCCATAGGCAAGGGGGAGGCCGAGGCCAACCCTATGGGGGTAGGCCAAGGCCTTTGCCCCTTGACCTCGTTGCTCCTGTCGAGCTGTCGGTCGATATTTTTTTGGTAAAAAAGTGTTCAGATGGTCGCGGTGTGATGAATGTGCCACCGTGAGTCACACTGATGTTAAATAATTGACGTCCAGGTCACGCACGAGACGTGCAGAGCAAAAAAATGCACAACCACTGCCACAATTGCATCCCATCATCATTATGTTCCTTAGCTTTTTCACTTTTCTTCAGCCTTCTCACTCCAATCAACTGTCACAGCTTTCTCATTCTACTCACTTGCAACAAACCATCACAATTCAACAAACCAAATGAACAAAAAAAAAATTGAATTTGGGTTTAAAATTTGGAAGAAGATGTATAAAATTTCTTTTTTGCATCAAACTGTTACGCAACACCATGGCAGCTATCGCCATTAACTACCACCAGAGTAGCCTTCCACCATTGGCGTTCGCCTATGCTAGGATGTTGTGGTTAACGAGGCTAAGCTAGTTTGCTGACTTTCACGCTGAGTGCTTGCCGAGGAAGGTGCAGTGACGGGATGAGGGGAGAATATAGGTTAAACCCTAATTTGGAAAATTATGATTTGTAAAATTTTATATTGCATATGCCTTGTAGATACAAAATGAAGGGAGTATCAACATTTAAAAAGTATGTATCGACATATAAAAACAAATATATTTTTTAACGGATTAATATGGCTTTACCTTTTAAATTTTAATATCATTGATTATAATTCACCCTAACCTCGAGGACATGAGTCCCAAAATTATAAGAATCCACCTAGTCGAACTTGTAGATATTCTGACTTTATCATATGTCAATAAATTTAAATTTGTAGTTATATGCAAAAGTTAATAGAGGCAATAGCTGGTGCACCTTAATTTATAGGAAAAAAAACATGATAATACCTGGACGTAGAAACGGTTCTCTAAGAAGCAGGGACACCTAATGTACTCATTTTATCGATTTTGATGTTGATAAGTTTTAAGATTATGTTTTGATAATGTTTTCTTTAAAGGTGAACAGAGACTTACTATCATATTTATACGATTGGGCTAGATCCACTTGCACATTTTTGTCACTTAAAGATGCTTTGTGAACTTTTAACCTCTTTAGTAGCAAATTGTTTATGATTAACCAAAAATATTGTAGTTTAGACTCACCTTCCTAAAAGTAAAATACACTTAAATTTAGTAAACCTTTTATTTCTAAAAAGGTATTTTTAATGAAAAAATCTATAGCCATTTTAATTGCTTGAGATTATTTTGTATGCTGAGGCGAGGTCGTTACCCTTTTTGGTTATATTAATAGTCTTTTGTCACTAAAAGATGCATTAATGGACCTCTTTAGCGTCAAAATATTTAACGTTAGCCAAAATAGTAGTAATTTAATATCATATTCTAAAAAGTCAAAATAGGATTAAATATTTAGTTATTCTAAAACTAATCCTATAAATATTTAGTTATCAAAATAGTAGTTATTCTAAAACTTTTTAACTTAAAAAGAATATTTTTTAAAAAATATTTAGTTATTTAACCCATTGCATATAAAAACTTGAGAGTTTTCAAGTTAAAAAAAAGTTATTAATCATTTGAGCTGAAAAAAAATTCGAGTCTTTATTAATTAGAGTTCATTTAATCCTATCACTTGTTATTAATCATTTGAGTTGGAAAGAATTGGAGTCTTTATTAATTAGGGTTCATCTAATCCTATTACTTTATAAGAGTGAAATATGTGAAGACAATAGTCATATGAAACATGTTATCATGTAAATATACGATATCTCGGGATACGATGCATCATAGAAAGATGATAATTATATGAAGAATATGTTATTATGAAATAAGGGTATTCCAATAACTCTAATCCGAATATAGAATTATGTACTTGTCACGGACTCAAATTATAATTAGGAACAAAATTGTATGATAAAATCAATTTTTATGCATTTAAAATTTTCTAAAGAAACTCCAGTTGTACTATAGTTTTCTTACACTAATATGTCTGTAATTGAAATCTAGAATTAAACTTCAGTTTTATGATAGTTTCAATATACAGAAATGTTTACATTGAAATATACATACATACACAATAATTAAAATTCGTAGCATACACGTCAACATACAAATTTGAAATACAAAATTTAAAAAGGATTAAATTTATGATAAAATATTCAATCTAGTTTAAATAGATTATGTTTATATTTTTGAAGGTTATAGAAAACATCGTTTTCTATCAGTTGTTTTTTTGATAGAAATTTTTTCAGTAATCAAAAAACACGCAGGAATTCAAGAGTGGTTTTATAGTTTTTCATAATCTTTTTTTTCTAAAGGACAAAAGAACCCTTAACTATAACTAAAGCATATATTCCTATAAGGATATTCTAAGAAAAGGTACTCGATGTCCTTAGAGAAGCCAAATACACTCTTATTTTTTAACAACACTCTAATTCAAAATGAGTCTTTGATGGGAAAAAATGTTTCAAATGAAGGTTTCAATTCAAAAAGGGCATCTTAAGGAAATAAATAATAAAAGAATTAGTAATTTAACCCCAGTCAAGATTATATATGCATTTAGAAAATCCTAAAAACACCAGCTTTATGATACCTTCCTTATATCAACATGTCCATATTAAATATCTATAATCAAACTTCAGGTTTATGACAGTTTCAATGTAATAATATGTCTATATTGAAATCTATATACATCAACATAGACATATGAAATACAAACTTAAAAAGGATTGAATTTTTGACAAAATATTGAATTTAACTTAGGTATATTATATTTTTCAAAAAAATCTTTAGAAACTATGTTCTATACAAGTTATTTTCTTTAATCGAATATGACGGAGAAGATATAGTAACTCTATTGTAAGTTAAGTCAACACATCATTTTACTAATAAAAGCATATATTCCAGTAAAAATAATTTAACGAAAGAGACTTGATATTATATGAAAAGTAAAAAACACCCTTATTTTTTAAAACACTTATTAAAAATAGGTATTTAATGAAAAGAAAAGTTTTTAATCAAAACTCAAAACAATCTTTAACTCTAACAAAAACATTGATGCCAGGGAATGTGGGTCTGAGCCTACGTGGAGGTGCCACAAAGGCTGCAGTCCGAGTCAGGTTCCAAGTGCGCAAAGTGAGAGATAGCAAGGACAGAGCGAGGGCTGAGAGCAAGGCTCCCCAGACAGGCTGCGAGGGCTGGCAGTGCTGCGCAGGCAAGGCGAAGATGAGTGGGGCCGGCGACCGACAGTCCAAGCTAGGGTCAGCGTCAGGGGTGCAACGTCAAGAGTTTGATGTCGGGGGTCCAAATGTGTTCCTCTCCAGAGAGAATGAGTTTTAGAGAGAAAAGTGGAAATGGCAAAATGAGAGAGTTCTCTCTTCAAATGAAATCCAAGGTCCCCTATTTATAGGGAAAAGTGTGGCGGTGTCATCAATGTGTCATCGGCTGACACGTGTCACCCCTGGGAGTGACATGTCACCAGGGGGTCCACAAATACTGGTTCTCTGTTGGACTGCCGGTTCCCGAATTCGCACTGCCTTGTCCCACATAGCATCTCTCTACCTGTCCGAGAAGACTGAAGACACCGTGACGGCGTGATTAGAGTAAGCCCGTTGCCCTAGCCTCCAGTCCAAGCCCTTACTGAATCCCACAGGCCTGGCAGCGGTGGGGAAGACCCGACGCCCAGCTGCCAGGTGGACTAGGCAAGATGCCCTTTCGAAGACCTGCTCCCATCTTGGAGTGACCCTGGGGTCATAGTCCTTAGGGGTGCCGACGCGAGCCCCCAGTGCCAGAGCACGTAGGCCAGTCACGCAGGCACCCTGGCAGAGATAGTGTCCCGGAGGAGTCACCTATCCTGCTGCGAAGGGTCCTCTTGCAGGATCACGGAGCGAAGCCCCCCGAATGAAGACGGCAATGGCTTTCAGGTTGTGAGCCCATCCCGTAAGCATATAACATGATTGTGGCGCATGGAAGCGGCGACAACTGTCGCGAGACCATACCTGGTGCCGGGGTACAAGTCATGGCAGTGTTACACAGGCCTGGTGAAGTGCATGGTGCCGAGGGCACCGTTAGAGCGATAGAGAGCCCGGGGGGCACGCTGTATCAGCGGCGCGGCACAAGGGCGCGGCGGAGTGAGTGAGGTGTCGGGGGCACTGTAATGTGACAGAGAGCGCCAGGGGGCGTGACTGTATCTGTGGAGCGGCGCATGGGCGCGACGGAGTGCGGGTGACGAGGGTCGCTGAGTAACTTCCTCCGAGCGACGGGGGTCGCGGAGTGACGTCCGAGCAACAGGGGTCGTTGTATGGATGGCGCGCGACCGTGAGCGACGGTCGTCATGGTGATAGAGCGGCCAGAAGCGACGGTCATCGCGACGACGGAGCACGGTCGAGAGCGATGGTCGTCGCGACTATGGTGGAGAGAGGTGGCGAGCGATGGTCGTCGCGACTATGACGGAGCGCGGTCACGAGCAACGGTCATCTTGACTATGAGCGAGCGACGGCGAGCGAGGGTCGTTGCGGCGACGGAGCATGGCCGAGAGCGACGGTTGTCGCGACTACAGCGGAACGCGGTCGCGAACGACGGTCGTCTATCGTCAAGGCAGGTGGCCGACCCCTTGGGGTGGCCGAGCCCCTATAGGGTGGTCGACCCCCAAGGGTGGCCAAGCCCTCAAGGTGGCCGACCCCATAGGGTGGCCGACTCCTTGGGGTGGCCGACCCCCAAGGGTGCCCGACCCCATAGGGTGGCCGACCCCCAAGGTGGAAGGCACACCGAGGTCGCTTCACGAGCAGTTCACATGACTTGAGCATGCGTTGCTTGGACAGCTCTCGAGCGTTGAAAAGTTGACCGCTGACTGGGTGATGTGTCGCGCAAAGTGGGTCCCTTAGCGGGTCCTGGGTGCGACCAGAATAGGGTATGGACAAACATATATTCCAATAGTGGTATTTTAAGAAAAGATGTTTGATATCCTATGAGAAGTCCAAAATATCTTCATTTTTAAATTAAACTCTAATTTAGAAAGGGTATTTAATAGAAATGAAATGTTATAAGTCAAAAACACCCTTACTCACTCTTAATCTTTATGAAAATATCAATTAGAAAAGGATAATCTAAAGAAAGAAAAGATTAGCCATTTAAGTCCATATGTGCTTTTATATACGTATAGATATAGATATAGATAAAGCTGACACTATTTTGAATTTTCTCAACTAGTCTGCGTCACTCAAACCGATTTATTTTGTGAAAATTGCTATGGAAAATCTCCAATGACAGGCGTAGTGTTTTCCAGATTGATTTTGGCAAGATATATATAGACTGTACAGAAATGCCGTGAACACCTTGCAACTTAGGATCTGTTTGATAACACTGTCAGTTTTCAGTTTTTTTCTAAAAAAAAAAGAGAAGAGTTCTGGTTTTTTTTTTTTACCAGTTTTAAAAACTGATGGCTGTTTGACAGAGTTTATTTTATCAAAAAATAGAAAAGAGCAAGCGTTTGACAGGATAACTCTTTGGGTTTATTTTTTTTTAATATACATTTTTACATAATTAAACATTATTAAAGGTAATTAAGCAACTATATTACAATGTCTTACAAATAATTAAACATAATTTTCTAACATTACAATGAATAACAACCAACATTATTAAACATAATTAAACCAACATTACCTCATTTTAATCCTAAACAAGTGTAGATTGACCATCGGCGCCAAGACCATCGGCACACCGCCGGCACCCAGATCGGGCCACCGTTGTCAGCCGTTAGCGGACATCACAACCGGCGATACAAACCCACATCAAACCCATGAGAAACAGGACGACCCAGTCCAGCCAGTGAACCACCCAAACCCGCCGTCGGTCATCCACGCCGCCGCACCTCAAACTGAAAGTGACGACAGCCAAGCCGTCGGGCCTCTCTTCGCCGTCACAACAACACAGTCACATCGCCTCTCTTCGCTGTGACGACAGCCCAGCCCGATGTTCCCCCAGATGCGATGTTCGTGGTTGCGTCGGAGAAAGAAAGGACGAAGGCGGTGACAGGCGATGGAGGCGGTGGCTGTGGACCCGTGAGAGATGAGATGCAATCCAGAAAATTCGAGCAGAGTGGTGGATGTGGACTCCCCAGATGTGATTCGGCCAAAGAGATGAGAACCCTAATGTTTTCTTTGATTTTGTCCATCTTATTTTATGTTGCTAGGAAGACTCGAAGTCCAGACCTCATAAGTCAAGCCATCTGGGCCGCGTGAAAATTGGTTTCAAAAAGAGCTAATAGCTCTTTTGGAAAACAGACCACTCTTTTTAAAGACTTTGGCTTTTTTAAAAATTTAAAGAATCACCAAACACCCCAGTATTTTAGGCTTCTTGAGAAATTTTAAAATTTGGCCAAAAAAGAGGGGAAGAAATCCATGTCAAACGGCTCCTTAGTTTTTGACAATTTAGAAACCGTTTGCAACTTGTATAGCCATTACAACTTGTATAGCCATTACGTCGCAGCTTCCTCGAAACGTTTGCAACTTGTATTTTGCAACTTGTATAGCCATTACGTCGCAGCTTCCTCGAAATGTTTGCAACTTGTATAGCCATTCGGCCTCTCTAGTTCTTCCGTATATCGCATATACTTTTACGACAAGAAAACAAGGAAAAATAATAAAGAACAAGTCAGTGACTTGGAGTTTTGGCTTACAATATGAATATATACATAGAGTTGAGTTGGACCAGCAGCCAGAGGTTGAAGAAGAAGAGCGATATCTGACTTAGCACAGGGTACAAAATGAAAAGCACGATGAACTACTTCCCGCATGGTATTTCTGATCAAGACTTAGAGTCACGGTGTATAGCATCTATATGTAGAGCCCCTTTGGGCATGCGACGAGCCGGAGAAGACAGGGCCAGGCACGCCTATGACCCCGAACTCGTCTCAATCGGCCCATTTCATCATGGGAACCCGGCGTTAAAGCTCATGGAAGAGCACAAAAGCCACGTGATATCGCGTGGCTTGGAGAGGATTAACAGGTCACGGCTGCTCGAGGCAAGCATGAACCAGGAGGGAGCGATTACAATGGACAGTTTGGTTCAGGCAATAGAGGGGTTGGAACCAAGGGCACGGGTTTGCTACTCCGAGGCCTTCGACATCCATAGCGAGAAATTCCGACACATGATGGTCCTTGATGGCTTGTTTATCATCGAGGTCTTTGACCGGTTCCGGGAAAGCAATGGGGTAATCCACTCACCTCCCTCCCCTTTTTCTTGTTTTCGCTTTCGTTTCCAAAAAATTGCCCAAGAATGTAGATTGACAATCACGTTTAAGGCTAGATGAATTTTTTAAGCTAAAACTAGTTCACAGGCTCATGCATCAAGTTGATTTCAGGCTGAAGGTATACATGTTTAACATGTGGTTCTGTGCTCAACGATAGGAAAATGTACTGTCACATTTAGGTTTACAAAAAAAACACTTTGGCACTTTCACCTAAAGTCAACGGAAAGAACTAGGTGACCCCAAACAAATTGATTGCAATCAGAGCCCCGGCACGGTTCTACGTGTGACCACAGAAATGAGAGGAAGGACTTGGTCTTCTTCTGTTATATCGTACGCGTTATTTTTTTCTTCTCCCCACTGGACTTCCCATTTGTTTCCATCCACTTAGGCCTTTTGGTCTCTCACTTAAAGTCCCATCTTCTAAAGAATGAATGCTGACAATCACGAATGGAAGAACAAATTTTGGCTCTACTCGGATGGTTAGAATTTTATTTTAATCCGTGTATATTAAAAATTAACAGTCGCTAATTATTTTTAGTAATTTTTCTTCTAACACTATCAGCGACAATAATTAACAGTACTTTTTTAGTATCACTAAATAAAAGTTACTAATAATATTTAGAGACGATTGATTGTCACTATATAGGGGGTAGAAGGAAAATTTCTCTAACCGGGGTAGCAGCCAAATTTTTTCCGAAATAGAATTTGATGGTTTGGCAGAACAGCGAATAGCTGAAGAAAGGGAGAGTGTGATTACTCAAGTAGCCGCCTGGATCTTTAAGTTTAAAGGGACCTTCTTCTAGTCAAATTCTCGTTTCAGCAATGGGTGCACACTATTTTACCAAAAAGTCTAAAAGAATAGATTGGGTAGGAGTTGCGGTAACTTAAATATTCATTATATTGTCATATGTAGTAATTAAGAGTAAACCATCTTTATTACTGAAAAGTCTAAAAGAATTAGGCCAAAGAATTAAAGAATCTTCTGAAGTTCTTATAGATCATGTGAAAGAACTCAAGTTAGGCACCCTCCCCCAAAATGGCCAGATTGTTTAAATCATTAGATAGTCTTCTTTGGCATGTGGCCTCTCAAGATCTGGCACGTGCACGTACCATTCAAATATACATGTTTACCCAATGGCACGTGCCTGAGTGTGTATAGAGCAAACAAGTACCCAGCGGATATAAAATTTTAAAGTTACTTTACTCTAAAGTTAAGACGATATACGATGTTACCAGTGTTATTAATTTGATCTTCATATGCTAATCACAAATTTCTAGACTTCTATAATATGATAGATTTCGAGATAACACGGAAAATTTATAAAGAACGTGTTTTCGAGATAGATTTTGCCAAGAGATAGACTGTACAGAATTGCCGTGAACACCTTGCAGCTTAAGTTTCTGACAATTCAGAAACAACTTGCAACCATATCTCTTCGGCCGACTGTGTTAGTCTTCGGCCTCCGTATATGGCATATACTTTTACGACAAGGCAAAAATAATACTGTAAAGAACAGTCAGTGCCTTGTAGTTTTGGCTTAAACTAGTTCACAGGCTCATGCATCAAGTTGATTTCAGGCTGAAGGTATACATGTTGAACATGTGGTTCTGTGCTCAACGATAGGAGAATGTATTACATTTAGGTTTACAAAAAATACTTGGCACTTTCACCTAAAGTCAACGGAAAGAACTAGGTGACCCCAAACAAATTGATTACTATCAGAGCCCCGGTTCTGTGTTTGACCACAGGGATGAGAGGAAGGACTTGTTCTTCTTCTGTAGTATCGTACACGCTATTTTTTTCTTCTCTCCGCTGGACAGGCCTTTTAGTTTTACTTAAAGTCCCATCTTCTAAAGAATGAATGCCGACAATCAGGAATAGAATTGGCTGGTTTGGCAGAACAGCTGAAGAAAGAATGAGTATGATTACCCAAGTAGCCGCCCGGATCTTTAAGTTTGGAAGGGACCTTCTTCTAGTCAAGTTCTCGTTTCAGCAATAGGTGCACACTATTTCTTGAAAATAAATCAATGAAATTTTTACGTCCTACTTTCTACAAGATAAAGAAATATTACACTTTCAGGCTATCAGAAGAAAAAGAAATCAATATACGAGGATAGAAAGGAATTAAGATTTAAGATACGAGCCATTCGGTGAGCAGCGCTACAAGAAAGTATTTTCCTTGGAAATTTTACCCATCCTTTGCAACACATGAACATGTTAATTCCTCTGAATATCACACACACGCCATTTCATTGGTGTAGAGAAGTTATGAACATAAAACTTTGCCAGTTTCTTATGGTAAGTGTAGACAGAATTCAGTATACACTGAAAGCCTCACTCGGATTCTGCACAATTTCCAAAAGAAAAAAGCTCGTCAATTCTACTTAGTCAGAAACATACTAGTGTTTCAAACACTTGATGCGCAGCTTCTTTTAGTGTACTGGCACGACGTGAAACTACGTGGAATTACATTCATTCAATGAAGCTTTTTTCTGTCAAAGTTTTCTTTAACACGATGCAACCTATTTCTCAGGGCATTTCATGGGATGAAGCCGAAACTGATCTCATCTTCAGGTCCCGCTGGATGCTTCCTGTGCTTATGCTTGATCTCATTAAACTTGAGAACCAGCTTCCCTTTTTCATACTAGAAAAGCTTTTCGATCTCACTCATACTGGCAACAATTCATTCTCCCACACCTTCACATATCTCGCTCTCTACTTCTATGCTTCTTTCAATCCTTCAATGCCCAAAAAATGTTTGACATATCACGACTCAAAAGGCATAGTGCATTTACTCGAGCTTTTTCACTCTGTTTACAAGCCTAATGTAAATAGATGTCCAAGGTACGACAGGAGGCGTTCCATTGGATCTATCAGAGACATACGATTAGCGGATATCAAATTCAAGAGAGGACAGACGAGTAACATGCTAAACATCATTTACGACCAAACCGGCCAAGCAGTTCTTGAAATACCTCAGCTTCTCATTGATTATTCCACTGGTCCCCTGCTGCGAAATTTGGTGGCACTCGAACAAAGCACTAGGAGTGTGAATCCGTACTTCACATCTTATGTGATCTTCTTCGCAGAGCTTGTCAACTCTCCACAAGATGTTGAGATTCTTCGTCGTGGAAATGTCATAGTTTCGCTGATTGGAAATGATGAAGAAGTGGCCACCTTGCTTAGTAACATACGCAAGGAGGTGATATTATTCGAGAGAGAATGCTACCTTTCTTCAGTACGAGGCGATATTAGCGATCGAATGGGTAGTGTGTGGCACCAGGTACGAGGGAGGCTGAAGCTAATTCTTCTTGATCCTTTTGGGAAGTATGTGGCCTTGCTAATCACTATTGCAGCTCTGTACCTGACAATTATCCAGACCGTTTTCACCGTTCTTCAATATGTTTAAACCTCGTAGTTGAAAATAAAAAAATCTCGACCGGACCTAATACATACTTCAACAAAAAATGATTTAGTTTAACTACCCTAGAGTACTAGAAATGGTCAGTCATGTGCATAGTTTCCCTATTCTTGAAATCCCAATTCTTTTGTAACCAATCTATATAACCCCTTGATTTCTTCCTTGTAAAGATTAAACATGTACTGAATAAATAAAGCATATGCTGTAAAGTCACCTATTGATCCGTTCTTTTGATGACGTGGACAAGTGTACTAAGTTTTAAAGTGCGTCTGGAGTGTTTTCTATTAACTGTGTTTGGTCATGGCAAAGCAGTAGTGGAGCCAGAAATGTTGAGCAGGATGTGCACTTGAAAATTTATTTATGATTCACAATATGTCTATACTTATACCGTGATCTGTTTACCAACATATTCTTTCATTGCTAAATGTTAATACGTACTGCCATATAACATGGTGCCCGTTATCTCATTTTGCAAGGTCTTGCCTTCAAGTATTTATACTTCGCTATTTGGTCCCTAAAATCATAATGCAATTTGCACTCTGTTTATTGGTGTAACTTGATGGTGGTGCACCTTCGTTTACATCTCATTGATTTGTTTCACCGTTCGCAATCGGAGTTTGCACGTGACAGAGAAAGTTAATTACGACAACATTATTGGATTGATTCTTTACTTGCTTAAACTTTTAGAATAAACCAACGTCATCATCCTAAAGTAGTAATTACTAACAAAAAATGTGGATAAAATAATATAGTGTGGAATAATGTCACCAATCTAGAGCTTTTGCCTCTCCCCGCCCCCAAACTCTTCCCTCTATATAACTTCAACAAAAAAAAGGGTAAAGAGTTACATAACCCCCAAAATGTAATTCAAGACCTTGGCACAACCAATCCCCTTTAGAAGCTCCATTAGAAACCCCAAAGTTAGTACTTTATGCTCCCTAACTAGTTTGAAGATGGCTTTAGGTAGTTAGATTGTCCAAAGCAGCAAGAACTAACGGATCTCAATTACCAAGCTGCAACAGGTGACTTGTAGAGAATTGAGAAGGGAGAACACCTGGATAGTACGTGAACACCTAGCAGCTTAAGGTTTTGACAATTTAGAAACAACTTGCAACTTGTATAGCCATTACGTCGCAGCTTCATCACGAGCGCGTTAGTCTTCGGCAGCTCTATTTGTTCTGCATTTCACTTGTTCTTTTAAGACAAGAAAAAATGGAAAAAGAACAGTGCCTTGTACTTTGGGCTTACTATATGTATATATATAGTTGAACCAGCAGCCAGAGGTGAAGAAGAAAGAGGATATCCGACTTTGCAGAGGGTACTAAATGGAAAGCACGATGAACTATTTCACCCATTGTGTTTCCGATCAAGAGTTAGGGCTGCGGTGTACAGCATCGAGCAGCTTATTCAGGCTCTTTGCCTGGCCTCTGGTCGGTTTGCTTTCTCTTCTTATGCAGGGCCATTTGATCCGAAGTTTTTGTAGCAACCTTCTCTCTACCCCTTCTCTTCATTAAGGGACTTGAAGGATAAAGAAACAGGGATGGTTCTTTGTAAATAGACCTTCGAACATATCAGCATTGAAATTACAGCTAGTAAGGATTTTGTTTACAAGAGAATAAGGCATCTCATATTAATCTTTTCTGGGATCTCACCAAGGATAGCAATTAAATCATATTTCAGAACTTGGTCCTCTTATCAAGTATAAGAGATTAAAAGCATTTGCATTATGTTAGGAGGCATTCTCTCATCCTGCTAGTTCAATAAGTATTTCTACTCGTGCCTTCTCTCGATTAAGGTTACATGCAAGCAAACTTGACAGGAATTGTGGGTTATGGGAGGTTCAGTCGCCAGACATTGTCCTAGGACTTAGGGCAAGCCAAATGTGGATTTTAAAGTTTTGGTTTTCTGAAAATCTTCTTTCTTGTGTGTTTTTGTACTCTGCATAGTGCCTCTTTCTTGTTACTCGATATTTCCGCAAAAAGGTTATCCCGCTTTTTTGAGTTGCAACGATAGTTTATTGTATATAGAGAAGCAAATTACGTCATTCCAACTTTTCACATAAACAAGTGTGTTGGTTTTTGCTCTCATGAATGCCTCACGTGAATATGCTCTTTTGGTAGTTATTACATTTTCTATTAATATGCCTGTGTTTCAGTAAATTCTGATATTTTGCCTTTTTCACATTTCACGTAATATTACCGTTAACATTTTTTCTTTTAACACGAGAAACCTGATTATGTTTTGACAGAGACTGCAAGACCTCCCTTTTCTCCTACGGTGGTTGTTACGAGAAATGTTGAATCCTCAAAGATCTCTTCCACTTGTTGTTAAAGCACAGTTAAGTACATTACACAACAAGGTTCTATTTGTTCTATTTCAGTTAAACTTATTTTTTTTCTTTTTATTTTCGGATAAAAGTACGTAATACTGGTATAATATCCAGGGCACATATGACATTCTTGATGTGCTTGCTGTGGCTTGCTAGCAAGGAGAAAGGAGAAAGGAGAAAGGGCTAGGACTATATTATGTTTTCCGGTTTCTATTTCTTGTTTCCTAGATTTAGTTTTCCGTTTTATCACTGTTCTCATTGTGGTTTATAATTTTCTTCTCGACCGAAGGCCTTCAAAGATAAATATTAGAATCTGGTGGTATCTAAACAAGGCCTTTCAATTAGATTCTAGTTGTGGAATGTGAAGACACATTAAGTTTGCAGTTCTTATTATTATTGTTTAGTAGTTACGATGCTATCACCCTTGAATGTGTGTGGTTGAATTGGCTAGCACTGGATTTTCTGTAAATGAGAGAATTCATTCTGTTTCCTGTATTCTTGATTTAGTTTTCTGTCTTACCATTTTTTAATTGTGGTTTACAACTTTTATAAAATCAGCCTTGGCATTTAATGATAAGTATTGTTATCCGGAAAAGATTTTTGTGAATCGGAATTTATGTAACTGGTAACAGAAAAATAAGGGTGGGGGTATCTAAACATGGCCTTAACTTTAGATTCTAGTAATGGGATGTGAAGATTCATTCAGTTTCTTAATGTTACTTGAGCAGCTACTATGCTATTGTCCATGTATCAATGTGGTTGAATTTGCTACCACCGGATGTTCTGTAGATGAGAGAATCTTCTGTGTTTATGGTTCTAGCACACGTAGTTCGTGTTGTGAATTACTTTTCATTTCCTTTGATGCTGGCCATTAAGTATGAACCACCTCATTTGCCATTCTTACTTTTCGAGTTTCGTGTGTATATATAGGGAACTGATCCATTGATAGCGCTAGTAAAATGGGAGAAGTTACTAGCGTGATTTGGCCATCCACGCGTGATCTGTGAACGGTCCAGATCTTTTTTTTTTGCTTTTTTTTTAGTCTGTCCGCTACATTATGTAGCGGACCATTTTTTGACAAAAATACCCTCACCTTCTTCCATGTTTTTTTTTCTGTCCTTTCTCTCCGTCCGCTACATTATGTAGCGGACGAGTAGGCTAGCTGTGCTTTTTTTTTTCTCTCTCTCTGTCCTTTCTCTCATTAAACTTCTGCCATGTTTCTCACTCCCTCATCTCTCATCAATTTCTGACACACTTCTGCCATGGTTTTTCAGGGGCCTTCTCAGACAAACTGTAAAGTGCTGAAAAATTAGGAAGGGGATCATCGAATCAATAGCAATAAGCCCAAGGACTCTAGTTCCATCTCTCCAGTTGATTTCTCGACAACGGAGAACTATGACTTTCAGGCCATTAGGCTTCCTTCCTCCTGCAATGAGGCAGATCCCTGAGGTATCTAAATCCTAACCAGAAAATGAGATCAACTACCTCTCCTTTTTCTCAACGGAAGAAGGCAGAGTAGCTCCGCCGGAGCAAGGTGCCATCGGACGTGCAACTGGCAGTCTCACGATTTAACAACCAAACAATCAAAAGCAGTCCTCACACTAATGATACAACCAAGGCAAAAGACCAAACAATCAAAAGCAACAAGAAACACCACCGCAACACCACCTCGCAGCACCACCATCTCGCAGCACCACCACCACGACACCGATTTGGCCTGGCCCTCTTGACCCATTGATTTAGCTCCTCAGCCTGAACGTGCTTTGTCCCCATCTCGCAGCACCACCACGACATCGATTCTCCGAAAGTGAGATCACCACCGGCAAGATTCCCCATTGATTCCGCTTGCACGTGAACTGAACCTTTGCCATGAGTCATCTAAGTAACCTCAACTTTACATCTACACTACCAAAAACTTGAAATCTGCGGTGACCACTTCGGCTGTAGATCTGGTGGTTGGAGGTGACGGTTCAACCGATGACCACTCCAGCGACAATCTGCAGCGGTGCGAAAGAAGATTGAAGACCCCCGTTGGTGGAAGAAGGTAGTGGCTACCCTGGCGTCGTCCTTGATTGGCAAACGGCGACAGTACTATCGCCCTATTGGAACCAGAGAGAAAAGAGAGTGATGAAAGAGAGAAGGGTTTTGTTTTTTTTACAAATGTAATCCGTTACATTATGTAGCGGATCAATGGGTTGAGGGGCAGTATTGTCAAAAAATGGTCCGCTACATAATGTAGCGGACGGACTTAAAAAAAACGCAAAAAAAAGATCTGGACAGTCCACAAATCCCGCGTGAACGGCCAGATCTCGCTAACAACTTCTCCTATTTTGCTAGCGCTATCAATGAATCAGTTCACACACACACACACACACACACACACACACACATATATATATATATATATATATATATATATATATATATATATATATAACGTTTTTTTTTTTCCTGCAGACGGTTTTGAGTGCCATCTACTTAATCAGCCCTGTAGATATTATCCCAGAAGGTATATTGCTTGCAGTAGCTTTTATATTAAAATTGGAGCGGTTTGGTTACAATTTTTTATCTACTGTGTTTTCCACAGCAATCTTTGGAATCATTGGTCTCTTGGATGATCTCGTCATAGTACTTGTCTGCTTCCTTCATGTTGCTGCGCTTTATCGGTCTGTTCTTCTTTACCGCCATGGTGGCTCTTGAAACCTTCCTGAAGGCTCATCTTTAGAGAATGAGAAGTAGCTACAAGCGTCGATTTCATCCGGTGGACTTTCTTTCTCCTTTCCTTTTTTTGTTCTTTTTTTTTGGGGGTGGAGGGGTGTCTGGGGCGCTTTAGATGGAAATTAGAACGCAAGAAACAACAGGCTTCGTAGGGATTCCACATTGTTGGAATCGACTGAGTTTTGGCTGGTTTGTTGCCTACTTGTTGAGTTATACGCTATTGTTCTATCATGTTACAGTAATATCTATAGGTCTCCCACCCAACTTCCTGTGCTATGATGGCATAATGAAAAAGCTACAATTAGTTGAATGTCTACTGTTTGCCGTAGTTGAGGCCTAATTTTCTGAAAACTTTTGTTGTTAAAAAGATGTTCTTCATAGTTTAACCTCCTCGCTGGTCTTGGAATTTGTGTTTCTTTCTTGGAGTAGCTATGAAGAATACGATCGGTTTCCAATGGATGTGAGTTTCAAAATCTAACTTCAGCGACATTGGCGCTTACAGGCTACAGCAGTCCCATGAGCAACCCAAGGCAAATGAGCAAGTATTTTCTATTTTTACACTCTTTCAACTATCTATAACCGTCAGACATATTACTTATAAAGAAAGAATGCACTCCGGCTTGCCATTCCTTTCATCCCATCAGCCTCCCTCAATCCATCTGATCAGATTTAATGCCGACTTTATGTTTAGTGTTAATTTGATTAGCATAAGAAATGGGGTTGCTTGAAGCGAGGCAGCATAGCCTGACTTGAAGGTGTATTATCTCTGCAAATATGGCTCCAGAGATCCAATTTGTACCCAAGTTGACGAGAGTCATAATTTATTTATTTATTTTGTTGGAATAGGCTGATGGGATTGTAGTGGTATCGGACCACCGGAGATACTTGTCACATTCCATAGAGCATTGGGTCAAAGAAGAAGAAATTGTTGAGAAGAAACAGAACGGATTGCTTTTGGTAAGAGGGCAAGAGAAGTCCGTTCCTTCCCTTTTACTTTCCTTACTTGCATATGAATTTCACTCCATAAAAAACTACGAAGCCAAGGTAATTAACTTGTTGTATAACTCATCCAAATCCTCTTTTAACAAGGATTTTATAATATAAATAAATAAATCCTCACTTTATTGTAACAATTATAAAAGTAAAGCAAGTGTATCAAAGTTACACAGAATTTTTTCCGTAGCTGCACTCAAGGTATGTAAATCGAAACCATAAACTTAGCTGTCTCGTGCATCATCTGCCCATTCGTGTCCTGTTATTAGCGAGGCATTACCTGTTCATGAAAAAAGAAAGGGAGGGAGGGAGGGAGGAATAACACCGTGACGCAATGTCACCGCCACTTTGTCCGAGTCCTTATTATTATAATTTTTTTTTAATTACAGAATTATATGTTGAATTTCTATGTGATTAATGGGTGTGGTGTTAGTGTTTCTATCACCTTGGTTAATCGCATGACAATCCCTTAAATCCTTCACATTGATTGTGTTAGATGGGTTTTCGAGTTCGAAATTCCAATTGAGCTCTTCCTATGCGAGAACCTAAAACGTGGAAAAGATTCCTTACGGCTCCTTATATCTCTTCCTGCTGTCGGGCATGGCGCCGTTGGGCGATTTAGACAATACTAGAGATAGCGATTTCGCTTTGCCAGTAAAAGTAGCACCCATTACTCTGATCTGAGGGAGGACGATGAGAAGGATGTGGTTGTTACAAGACCGGAAGATTTTGCGTTGGTACAGGCGTCGACAACAGGCGGAATGCGAAGGACAGGTTCGAGATTGCAGCCCTAGGAGGGGAAGCAGTAGATTGTCGCTACACGGACGGATAGTCGTTGGTGTTGAGTGAGGCTGCCGCTGATTTGGATTGCTGTGGAGATGATGAGTGTGGCGTCTGAGGAGACGGCGGAGGACATGCCTGATTAGCTAACCTCCTCCCCTACAAAAGCCCATAACACTTGAAGGGATATATATATATGCTGAACGTGATGGAGAACGGGAGCTCTTACCAACAATGCCTGCCTGAAACCCGAGACAAGGAATAGGACTGCTCGTGCCGGAGGATAGAGATGAACCGTTTGGCAAACCGAAGCGGTTGAATGTAGGCAGTAGTTTGGAGTGTTTCGTTCTGGACGCGTGGCATCTTCTTACTGGTGGAACGCCAAGGCCACAAAAAGTTGGGAGAAGTTAGGACTACTTATATTTTAAGCGATTATTATTATTACTGTTTTACAAAGTTTTTTCAAGTCCCTAATAAAAAAGTACTCTAATTACCCATATATGCATGCATGCATGCTTCTTCTTCTTCTTCTTCTTCTTTTTTAGGTAGCAGGATACGATTTAATGAAAAGTCGTAAGTATTTTTCCTAAACTACCGTCATTACAGCTTTCACTCTATCCAAAAAGGCTCTTAAATCGTACTGATTTCTTTTACTTTCTACGTTTTTCTTTCAGATTGAAATAAGGTCTCCGTATGGAAGTCTCTAACTCACAATGGCTTCGCTCTTTCCTAGAAGCCAATTACAAGCAGCACTGCGAAAGTCACCGTGATGTCCGTAATACCTTATTTTGCAATGACTGCTTGAAGGAACCTTTCTGTTTTAAGTGTAAGAGGAAAAACACAGAACATGACGGTCACCAAATTTTGCAAGTAAGTTATTTGTTCTGTACCCTATTTTTTGTACTTGTTCTGATAATCAGTTGCGTTACGGTGTTCAATTTCCGGTCTTATTTAATTGCGTAAGAGAGAATGATCTCCATGGCCAAAGTATGCATGCTGGACCTAATCCTAATTCTTTAACTTGCATTTATGCGGAAACCTTTTTGGAGTTGCAATTGAGAGCATCAACCTTAACAAAGTCCATTTTAAAAACGGTCGACATTAAAAAAAAAAATGTAGATGCTTTTGGCAGCAAAAGTTAGGATTTCTTATTCAAAAATATTGTTTTTAAATTATTTTCATTCAACTCAATCTAAAATTTATGTCTATACTTGTGTAGATATATTTTAATTCTAAACTCCCATCGGTTCGGATTATCGACATAAGACCGTTACTGGATATTACGCTTATTCAACCTTACATAATCAATACAAAGAACGTCCTATTTCTCAACCCGAAATCAAGGGAAGTGCGAGAAACTGGTGACCTCCTCAGCTGTGAGACATGTGGATACAGATTACTCAATAAGGAGTATAAGTTTTGTTCGATTGCCTGCAAGGTAAGTAATTGGTCTTTAATTGTAGAGTGCTCCATTCATTTATATTTTTATTTCCATTAGAGGCACCTGGCCCCAGACTATACACAATAGGGGCAGCTCTTCCTTTGTGTTAATTCCCACAATCCTTGCTGTAGGTGGGGGCTGACCAAAGGTCTCTTGGTACAAATCCATCAGACTTAAACGAGAGATCTACACAACCTTTTTTCATATAATAATATTGCAAGTTGTTAAGCCTGATTCCTTAAAAATTTGGTGAATTGCTCTTACAGACTAAAGCGAACAAGAGCATAGGGAGCAAGGTGTCAATATCATGTGCTGGCGTAGAACCTACAGCCACTGCTCTTACTATGGCTCCAGCTCCGGCTCCACCTACAAATTTCAGGAAAAGAAGTAAAAAGGGAATCCCCCGTAGAGCTCCTTTCTTTTGAATAGATGTTTATATACGTTAAAAGCCGAAGGCGAAGATTTTGTTTTCTAGTTTTGTTTGTAATGTAATATTTTGACTGATGAAGCTTTATATATTAGTCACTATTAGTTGAGAATTATTTCTTACTATGAGATCAAAACTGACATATGCACTAATGCGTGTTATCGTGAATTTTACTGTCGAAGAACGATTAACAAAGTACAATTTACAACTATTGATGGTGAACACCTGCTATAATGGTCTCGAACATGTGCTACAAGGCACATCTTTTAAGCGCTTTCTTTAAGACAACATTCACTCCCACCACTAATGTTACTCAGGCGAATTCCTCCCCAGGATGCAACCCAGTCGTATCTTCAGATTGATGTCTTCCTGCAGTGTGCAATGTTCACGATAGAACCCAAAAATATGTAGTATTTTTAAGTCTATCTAGACGCTTGAATCACTGTTACATCTCATAAGCTATACCTAGATTTTGTGTGCAAGAGATATATTTTTGCAGAGTAACCGAATAAATTCTCGGAGAGAGAAATAATTTCAGAAATAACCGGCAGCCATTTATACACCCATTGGTGTCTGTTCAGGGAAGTCACTCCCTTCAATTACACCCACTAATTATGCTTGCTAGATCATTAAAATACGCCCGCCACACAAGATCAATGATCAAATCACTTCTGATCAAAAGCATCTGTTTTATCACGGCAATTTGTGAAAGTGGTTTTAATTAAATTTGAAAAAGAAAAATATTAAAGGCGCCTTGCGCCTGGTGATGATTCTACGCTCCAAGCACAAAGTGTCAAGTGCCATCAAAGCATCACAATACACCTCACAGCCCACTACCACGATTATTTATGCACAAGCCATGGCGGGTATGGTGCTTCGAGCCATACTTGCACCGCACCATGCACTTGCACGAGCCGTTTCTTCATGTAAACTTCATAAGACTGTCGATATGTAAGCGCGAACAGGTTTCCAGATTCCAAAAGTCAAATGTTTGTTGTTGGGCCAAGCACCTAAAGAATGCTTTCCTAAACTCCATCGGACAATGCTACGTACCTGTTTTCAACAACGTTAGTATGATCCTTCACTATTTTATGACATTTCCTCCCATGGTGTAGCCATTGTACTTGTCTACATGGAAACACGCTTGCGGAGGCTGCTGTGCATTCTTAAGCAACTCCTTGATCAAAATCTTCTACTGAGGCAGAATCTAGGCTGTCTTCTGCATGTGCAGCGACTACATGGCTCCTTTACCTCAACAAGGTCCTACCCCAATTAATGCGGACAACACCAGTACTATTCACACCACTGATTCCAGTCTTTCATGAACGTACTAAGCATAATGACGCGGGTTGCCAACATGTTCCAGATGCCTATGATTGGGCACTTACTTCACTACCCTTTGCCAACTCGAATCTTCAATTCGCAGATTTTCTTACCAAAGCTCTCTCAATAAATCGACATCATTTCATTGTCAGCAAGTTGTTTCTGGTTGAGAACCAGCATAGGTTTGAGGGGGAGTGACAATGACATATTTGTAGGTTTTTGTAAATGTTCTGGATACTGTGGATATGGTAACTGCCCCGATTCCAGAAAATTTGTTTTACCACACTTATAGCCACATGTGCAATTCTTTCAACGTAGTCATATGCGCAAATCTTCAAACATAACCACCATATATTATAACACACTACGGGTTGTAACAGCCCTCTCATTATGGGCGTTGATTGATGCTAATTCATAGTACATAATGCAAGAGAGCTCACAATGAGGCAACCAAAATCATTCCAGAAATTTTTGACTCATAGGTTTGTCAAATACACCCTAAACCTTATCAGAAAACCACCTCATGTATCGAATCTGCTCCCTTAATGCCCAAAGAACAGAAAATTTTCTGCAAAATGTAAATGAGACATTGTCACAGTGGCTCCCACCCAACAAAACAGCAAAACCTCCCATGAAAATCCGTCCACTGCACTCAAACCAATCATATCTGACCTATAAAAAAAACAATAGAAATAAAGAGGCAAAGAATGGATCGCTCTACCAAACCCCTCATCTATGAAGAGACAAACCCTGCTTGGTTTTATAACAGAAAAGTTTCATCCTGGAGTTACATGTCTAAACACATTTATGGTCATTTTTTACACTTATGGAGTTATCTAAGTTCATTTTTTCAGATGTAAATCCACATATAGAGTACTTACTTTTACCAAATTCCATAAACACTGAATTTGCAAATCCATAAATTTGTAAACGAGAGAATTTTAAAATGAATAGATTTTGAAATGCAAGGTACTTTGAAATTCTTCATCCCAACACACTTATGGTCAAAAACACAATATATCCAACACCTTAAAGTCCAAAACCAGATTGCTAATTCTGTAATTATTTGAAATGGTTGATCTCTGGATTTATTCAATGCAAACTTACTTGCAAACTAATGAAATTAAGATTGCCCAAAGGCGAGTTTACTCCTAAGAATTTGACGGTACCTTAGTTAGTATTTCTCAGGCCAGACGACTAGAGATCCCTTTTGGGTAAAATCTTTGTTATAACTAATTCCAGTGAGTTAAATTCTTCTCCACGGTGGAAAGTGAATCTTCTTGAGGTCCCTCAAAATGGTTAGCTCACAAAATACTGTGAAAGAATCACATCCTAAAATAAGCACTATCAAAATAGTTTTAATAGATTCGTAATTTAAAGAGTGACATAAAGTTCAATAGATTCGAAATAAGAAACAGATTGGAGTCACATAGACAACTTTGTATTTTAACCTTGACTACGATATTAATTGCATTAACTCTGATCAAATTAGTACACAGAACATTCATTAAAAATACTACTTAGATCCTCAAGTTGCTAGGCTTACTTTCCAGATGAAGCGAGGCACTAAAAGTGAATTTTTGTTGCAAAAATAAGTAGTAGCCATATATTTTTGTCATATCAGTTTGGTCGTGAAATATCAGAGAGAAGATGTGAGACTGACCCAATTTCCAGGAGGAGGAGAAGAAGGTAATCTAGAAAAAGCACAGAGAGAGAAATTGATAGGTAAAAGTAGAAAGAAGTATATCATGCTGGAAACCCTGCAAGTACACAAACAGCAAACACACATTCATAATGATCAAGAAAAACAGTGGAGTAACCTTGATACCGTCATGATCTTTACTGCTGAATCTCAAGCCATTAGCAAAGGCACGCCGACTCTCATGCACAATTTCATTTAGAAGCACTTCCCTTTTTCTGCGATCAAAAACTTCAACTGTCCGTCAGTGGTACTTCTAGCAGCAGACGAAATAGCTTCATTGCCTGGAGAAGAAACGTAGGCCTTGTACGAGGGCTGGACTCCTTGCCCAGGTATATGATGGCCTTCGACTAGATAATTCCTTTGGCTGGAGCTATTACTTACAGACAGGTATGATGAAATCAGGCAAAGCTGGAAATGACATATGAGCAAGAAGGGACGTTAATGAACTACCCTCCTGCTTGGCTTCATAAAATCTAGACCTTGTGTTAGACAGAGCATGATCCATGCGTTCAAGTCCAGTAGTACCACTCAAATGCTGCACCTTTTCCCTCGGAAGTTTCAGATCTCTGGTCACCTACGTCACGCCATCACCAAGATGGTTTCACGACAGTAAAAATATTGAAAAGAGGATCATAACGCTTCCTAAGAACTAGTAACAAGCAATCATACCTGCTCTCGGATAGCCGAAGCACCAGCAGTAATACCACGATAGTCTCCTTCAGAAGTAGGCTTGCAAGCCTGCATCACAGAGTGCTCCAGCTGACACGCAGCTCTCATCAAGTCCTCTTCTAACATTCTAGCATCTTTGACCTTCCACACCACAAAGTGATACAGGCAAGAGCACCATGCTCTATCAAATTCTTTTAGCTGATGCGTGAAACCCAGTCGCCTTGGAGGTGAGGAGGTTTGTTCCTGTTGAGGAGCCCGAGTGTGGTCAACTAACATTATCTTAATCAGTAACTCATACTCTCGAATGAAACATTGTGCAGACTCTGCAAGAGCAATCTCTCTCCTCCCTTTAACACTGAAAACTTCAGCTGAGCGTCCCAGTATCATGTATGCACAGAGAACAACTCTAGGTGGGTACCTTGGTACCTTGATCTCTAAGATTTTTGTAGCATAAGCCGTGTTGTCCCTATGGCCTGGGGAAGTAATGTGTTTAAGAAGATGATCAATATTCTCGAAACTTGATGGATTACTGATACAGGTAGTATCATGTTTGAGTGTGATGCAGCTCTCAATCCGGTTAAGTAAAGCCATAATAGCTTGAATCGTTGAAGCTGACTCCATTTGAAGAGCAAGCCGCTGAAAGGGCATTAGCATAACAGATTCTTCATTGATTTCTAAAGCCGCATAAACTTTCGCCAAGGCGCGAGTATTTCCCTTTAGTTTCAAAGAACTCTTCGAGTACCTGACTAGACAACACATTTTCAATAGTGACCAAGAAGAAAACAGGAGAAGAGGAAGGGGAGGGGGAGGGGCTTAAGTTGAGTCTGAAAGAGGGAGCCCTGAGACTTCCAGTTTCGTAGTGCCTAATGCTAACAATCGCGTGTATCTTTCCAGAAAAGCCAATAATGTAACACAAAAGTCAATTAACAGGTTTTTGCCAACAATTCAACCATGTACTTGTATGAAGAGGTCATGTGAGGTCAATGCTTAATTTCTTGTGCAATAAAAAAAGAGCAAAAAAAGAGAGACAATCCACTACCAACGTTTCTTATTGAAGCAAGGGACGCTACTCCTCACCTAAGAAGCATTGACACCTCATATAGGTCGAGATATGGTGTCGGACACGTACCGATACCTCCAGCATGTGTCCGACACCTCTCAGCGGTATCCAAATTTATCAATTTATTTTTAATTACCAGACACCGTGTCGGACACCTCTCGAGGAAGTGTTGGACACTTTTTGAAGAAGTGTCCACACATATGGGGCCAAAATGCAATACTTCAAAGCTATTTTAGGGTCAGTTTGTAATGATTAGAAATGAACTTTTAAGCCCTTAATCAGATTGACCCAGCAAAAGGTATCCTTCTTCTTTCTCTCTCATCTCTTTCTCTTTTTCTTTTTTTTTTGTTACCAAAAGCACCCATGCATACCATTCCAATGGAAGATAGGTCAACATATCCGACCTCATTTACAGACCCCTCTGGCTAACTATGACCTCTCCTTCATCCTTTGGTCCCATGTCTTTTTTTTCCTTCTTTCCTGTTACTGTTGAGACTCTAATCTTGGTACTATTAAGACATTCGGTTGCTTTCTTGTTACCGACCTTTTTTCTTGTTATTGTTGAGACTATTTCATGTTATCGTCTCTCTTTCTCATCTGTTTTGAACGAAATTTAGCTACTCCAATTGATGTTTATTCTTATTATGTGTTTAGTTTACATTTGTATATATACATATGTATATATATATATATATATATATATATATATATATATTCATACGATAAATATATATTAGGAAATTCAGCGGTGTCCTACGGTATTCAAAATCTAATTTTTTGAAAATTGCAGTGTCCGTTGTCCCAGTCGGTGTCAGATACGGTATCCATGTCCGTGCTAGCTCCTCACGGACTCAGTATGCTATGTGGCCATTGGGAAATTATACACTTGCAGAGGAGCACTATCCCATGCATATATACTTTGATAAGCAGTTAAAGGCTATCGTCGAATTCTTTCTTATGGTGGGTGCAGACACAAATTTCGTACATACAAAATAATGCGAGAGATAAATGCCACAAGAATTCACCAGGGGTTATGTGTGTTGATGCGACAGATAAATTCACCAGTTACGCACGTTGATGATCAGGGGTTATGTGTGTTGATGTAACTCGTTCTTTTGTTCATTATGTGGGAAGTAATTGTACTATGAAAGTGAGAAGGTGTAGAGGAAAGTGTGTTACTTATGGGAAGAAGCATGAAATATGCATAAGTTGTTTGATAGTTTAAAGTAGGAACTGAAAAAGGGGATATGGATTGTCACTCGAGGGAAACCAAAAGGGATTGTATTTAGAACTTAGAAAGACCGCCTAAATTGGATTGTAGTATACAGGATTTAGTTTTTTAAATCATGTCCATGAGTTGATTTACTATTTTTATATTAATTTCAGCTCGAGAACTTTATATCTGTTTGTTAATAAATGAAAGAGCTTTCCCTTTGAACTTACCTTCATCGTAAACAAGACTTTCCAATCTCTAAGTCATTGGATCCTTGTGGTGGCGGCATAGTGACACAAAAGGAAAGAAATTGTAAAGAGAAAGGTGATCTTTCAAATATATGGCATTGGGGGGAGGGGTAGACATACACTTGGTGAGGGAGTGCATGAGAAATAGAAACCTCACCCTAAGGTATATAGTTGAACCAGTTGTGCTTTGACTACTGTATATCGGATCAGGCCCTGAATAGTTGTGTTATCACTTCACTCATCAAGCTAGACTTTACGCAAGCCATGATGATAGCAAAAGAACGAATTTGTATGCAATATGGCTCTGTTGTGTTATTACCTGACTTCAGTCATCTTAGATCGAAACTGTGAAAGGATGAATTTGAAGGCAAGAGTTGGTAGCCTATAAAAAGAAGGTGAAAGTAAGCCGATCTCATGCATTACATACTTTTTGAAATTTTTTGCAAGGTCGTTAACCTTTGGGTTAAAATATTGAAGTAGTTGATGTATTCAATTTACAGACAGTGTTCCCGGAATTATAAATGAAGATAGACTTGAATAAGAGCATACTAAAGGGTAAAGAAAGGATATGGCAGAGTGAGAAAAGGCCAAAAGGGGGGGGGGGGGAACCTATATGGTACAATAGGTTAAATTTTTATAAAAAGGCTTTCTTGGTTTCAGTGGATAAGTACGCGTAAAATGAAGAAGCTTGGTATTTAGTTCATTAAATATTTATGTTGCCCTCAATATTGGTTTGAACAAAATGTTGGGACTCAATGAACAAAATCGTAAATATGTAAATATTTGAATAGTGGATCTTGATAAGCGACGATGCCACGTTGTGCATGAAGTCAGATAAGATGGGAGGAATTTGCAAGAGGAGCAAGGTGAGGCTTTTCCGAAGTATTATCGCAATCATTGTCTCCTAATTACTCTAGGTTATTTGGGCCTTGAAATTAGATGACACTAAGAAAGTAAGTCCCTAGAATTTAAAATTATTTGTGGAGGCCTATTATTTTTTTTTTTCTCTTAAAAAAGACTATTGAATTGCCTTTTTGAGGATGAGTGGTTTACTTCAGCTGAAGGTTATCTGAAGTAAATGGAAAGGGAAAGAAATGTCAGTTAATGCATAAGAACATGATTGTATGTGATCTCCAACGGAATTAGCTGTTAAGTGATTGAAGAATACGTGTATTTAAGAAGGTAGAATGCAAGTCAAGGCTTTCCATGCCCTCTTCTCTTTATTTATAAAGAGCACTCTCGCCGCAGCCGCAGTGGGGGATTAATTCTAAAAATTAAATGAAGACGGGTTTATACTACAGATAAGACTTTTGACTTTATTTGCACGTTATTGTTTGCTCCGGAAAAAACAGGTGCTTATTGGACTATTCTATGTAGTAATTACCATCAGTAAGATATAAGATGAGTTAATTTTCCTCTTTACCGAAAGGAATTCTGGTAAAACTAAGATCTGTGATATCATCATTTGATAAGGACCTAACTGTATTCAGGGTCTTCCTTTTCAGGTAATTGTATTTTACAATTTTGGAATCATGGACCAGCTTTTCAGCCATGTACATGCCCTCTATGTCGTCGTCAGATAACTTTGTTGGTACCTAGTGATGCCTCGTCACAGCTCCGTAATGACAGTGAAGTTTCTGAAATTTTAGGAAAGGTTGAAGCGTACAACCGTCGGTTTGGTTTGGTTTACGTACAAATGGCCTCAGTCAGGTACTTTCTTTCACGTGCATTTGTTCATGATGCTTGGCTTCAAAACTTATTTTTGCGACTCCTTTATAGTGTCCGCTTCCTTATAGTTGTGCATCTTATGTTTTAGGGGTAAATGCACGTTGACCCCCATGTACTTGTAGATGTGCGGTTTGGCTCCCAGTTATTTAGAAAGCTGTTCTAAACCTATGCCTACTCCCTCAAATTGTGCTCAATGGACGGACCGTAAGAGAATCCATCGAAATGTCATAACTATCTCTTTTTATACACAAAATTTTCAAACCAAAACCATTTTCTAACCTTTTTCATCCCTCCCCTCCCCCCAACCACCCATCCTTACTCACGCACCCCTACACACACGAGCGTTCGCCTACCAAACCCAACACTGTCACATTCACTGCCCCCCTTCAGCCAGCCACCGCTATACACACAAACTCACACAAACACGCATACAGAGGATACACTATCGCACACCCAACCATCCCCCCCGCGCCATCCCACACAAACCAACTGTACTAGCATTCCAACGAAGCCAAGGTAATTAACTTGTTGTCTAACTCATCCAAATCTTCTTTTAACAAGGATTTTATAATATAAATAAATAAATCCTCTTCGAGAAGGACTTTATTGTAACAATTATAAAAGTAAAACAAGTGTATCAAAGTTACGCAGAATTTTTTCCGTAGCTGCACTCAAGGTATGTAAATCGAAACCATAAACTTAGCTGTCTCGTGCATCATCTGCCCATTCGTGTCCTGTTACTAGCGAGGCATTACCTGTTCATGAAAAAAGAAAGGGAGGGAGGGAGGGAGGGAGGGAGGGAGGAATAACACCGTGATGCAATGTCACCGCCACTTTGTCGGAGTCCTTATTATTAATTTTTTTTAATTACAGAATTATATGTTGAATTTCTATGTGATTAATGGGTGTGGTGTTAGTGTTTCTATCACCTTGGTTAATCGCATGACAATCCCTAAAATCCTTCACATTGATTGTGTTAGATGGGTTTTCGAGTTCGAAATTCCAATTGAGCTCTTCCTATGCGAGAACCTAAAACGTGGAAAAGATTCCTTACGGCTCCTTATATCTCTTCCTGCTGTCGGGCATGGCGCCGTTGGGCGATTTAGACAATACTAGAGATAGCGATTTCGCTTTGCCAGTAAAAGTAGCACCGATTACTCTGAGGGCGATGAGAAGGATGTGGTTGTTGCAAGACCGGAAGATTTTGCGTTGGTACAGGCGTCGACAATAGGCGGAATGCGAAGGACAGGTTCGAGATTGCAGCCCTAGGAGGGGAAGCAGTAGATTGTCGCTACACCGACGGATAGTCGTTGGTGTTGAGTGAGGCTGCCGCTGATTTGGATTGCTGTGGAGATGATGAGTGTGGCGTCTGAGGAGACGGCGGAGGACATGCCTGATTAGCTAACCTCCTCCCCCACAAAAGCCCATAACACTTGAAGGGATATATATATGCTGAACGTGATGGAGAACGGGAGCTCTTACCAACAATGCCTGCCTGAAACCCGAGACAAGGAATAGGACTGCTCGTGCCGGAGGATAGAGATGAACCGTTTGGCAAACCGAAGCGGTTGAATGTAGTAGTTTGGAGTGTTTCGTTCTGGACGCGTGGCATCTTCTTACTGGTGGAACGCCAAGGGCACATAAAGTTGGGAGAAGTTAGGACTAATATTTTAAGCGATTATTATTATTACTGTTTTACAAAGTTTTTTCAAGTCCCTAATAAAAAAGTACTCTAATTACCCATATATGCATGCATGCATGCTTCTTCTTCTTCTTCTTCTTCTTCTTCTTTTTGAGGTAGCAGGATACGATTTAATGAAAAGTCGTAAGTATTTTTCCTAAACTACCGTCATTACAGCTTTCACTCTATCCAAAAAGGCTCTTAAATCGTACTGATTTCTTTTACTTTCTACGTTTTTCTTTCAGATTGAAATAGGGTTTCCGTATGGAAGTCTCTAACTCACAATGGCTTCGCTCTTTCCTAGAAGCCAATTACAAGCAGCACTGCGAAAGTCACCGTGATGTCCGTAATACCTTATTTTGCAATGACTGCTTGAAGGAACCTTTCTGTTTTAAGTGTAAGAGGAAAAACACAGAACATGACGGTCACCAAGTTTTGCAAGTAAGTTATTTGTTCTGTACCCTATTTTTTGTACTTGTTCTGATAATCAGTTGCGTTACGGTGTTCAATTTCCGGTCTTATTTAATTGCGTAAGAGAGAATGATCTCCATGGCCAAAGTATGCATGCTGGACCTAATCCTAATTCTTTAACTTGCATTTATGCGGAAACCTTTTTGGAGTTGCAATTGAGAGCATCAACCTTAACAAAGTCCATTTTAAAAACGGTCGACATTAAAAAAAAAATGTAGATGCTTTTGGCAGCAAAAGTTAGGATTTCTTATTCAAAAATATTGTTTTTAAATTATTTTCATTCAACTCAATCTAAAATTTATGTCTATACTTGTGTAGATATATTTTAATTCTAAACTCCCATCGGTTCGGATTATCGACATAAGACCGTTACTGGATATTACGCTTATTCAACCTTACATAATCAATACAAAGAACGTCCTATTTCTCAACCCGAAATCAAGGGAAGTGCGAGAAACTGGTGACCTCCTCAGCTGTGAGACATGTGGATACAGATTACTCAATAAGGAGTATAAGTTTTGTTCGATTGCCTGCAAGGTAAGTAATTGGTCTTTAATTGTAGAGTGCTCCATTCATTTATATTTTTATTTCCATTAGAGGCACCTGGCCCCAGACTATACACAATAGGGGCAGCTCTTCCTTTGTGTTAATTCCCACAATCCTTGCTGTAGGTGGGGGCTGACCAAAGGTCTCTTGGTACAAATCCATCAGACTTAAACGAGAGATCTACACAACCTTTTTTCATATAATAATATTGCAAGTTGTTAAGCCTGATTCCTTAAAAATTTGGTGAATTGCTCTTACAGACTAAAGCGAACAAGAGCATAGGGAGCAAGGTGTCAATATCATGTGCTGGCGTAGAACCTACAGCCACTGCTCTTACTATGGCTCCAGCTCCGGCTCCACCTACAAATTTCAGGAAAAGAAGTAAAAAGGGAATCCCCCGTAGAGCTCCTTTCTTTTGAATAGATGTTTATATACGTTAAAAGCCGAAGGCGAAGATTTTGTTTTCTAGTTTTGTTTGTAATGTAATATTTTGACTGATGAAGCTTTATATATTAGTCACTATTAGTTGAGAATTATTTCTTACTATGAGATCAAAACTGACATATGCACTAATGCGTGTTATCGTGAATTTTACTGTCGAAGAACGATTAACAAAGTACAATTTACAACTATTGATGGTGAACACCTGCTATAATGGTCTCGAACATGTGCTACAAGGCACATCTTTTAAGCGCTTTCTTTAAGACAACATTCACTCCCACCACTAATGTTACTCAGGCGAATTCCTCCCCAGGATGCAACCCAGTCGTATCTTCAGATTGATGTCTTCCTGCAGTGTGCAATGTTCACGATAGAACCCAAAAATATGTAGTATTTTTAAGTCTATCTAGACGCTTGAATCACTGTTACATCTCATAAGCTATATCTAGATTTTGTGTGCAAGAGATATATTTTTGCAGAGTAACCGAATAAATTCTCGGAGAGAGAAATAATTTCAGAAATAACCGGCAGCCATTTATACACCCATTGGTGTCTGTTCAGGGAAGTCACTCCCTTCAATTACACCCACTAATTATGCTTGCTAGATCATTAAAATACGCCCGCCACACAAGATCAATGATCAAATCACTTCTGATCAAAAGCATCTGTTTTATCACGGCAATTTGTGAAAGTGGTTTTAATTAAATTTGAAAAAGAAAAATATTAAAGGCGCCTAATTGCGCCTGGTGATGATTCTACGCTCCAAGCACAAAGTGTCAAGTGCCATCAAAGCATCACAATACACCTCACAGCCCACTAGCACAATCATTTATGCACAAGCCATGGCGGGTATGGTGCTTCGAGCCATACTTGCACCGCACCATGCACTTGCACGAGCCGTTTCTTCATGTAAACTTCATAAGACTGTTGATATGAAACCGCGAACAGGTTTCCAGATTCCAAAAGTCAAATGTTTGTTGTTGGGCCAAGCACCTAAAGAATGCTTTCCTAAACTCCATCGGACAATGCTACGTACCTGTTTTCAACAACGTTAGTATGATCCTTCACTATTTTATGACATTTCCTCCCATGGTGTAGCCATTGTACTTGTCTACATGGAAACACGCTTGCAGAGGCTGCTGTGCATTCTTAAGCAACTCCTTGATCAAAATCTTCTACCGAGGCAGAATCTAGGCTGTCTTCTGCATGTGCAGCGACTACATGGCTCCTTTACCTCAACAAGGTCCTACCCCAGTTAATGCGGACAACACCAGTACTATTCACACCACTGATTCCAGTCTTTCATGAACGTACTAAGCATAATGACGCGGGTTGCCAACATGTTCCAGATGCCTATGATTGGGCACTTACTTCACTACCCTTTGCCAACTCGAATCTTCAAACACAACCACCATATATTATAACACACTACAGGTTGTAACAGCCCTCTCATTATGGGCATTGATTGATGCTAATTCATAGTACATAATGCAAGAGAGCTCACAATGAGGCAACCAAAATCATTCCAGAAATTTTTTACTCATAGGTTTGTCAAATACACCCCAAACCTTATCAGAAAAACACCTCATGTATCGAATCTGATCCCTTAATGCCCAAAGAACAGAAAATTTTCTGCAAAATGTAAATGAGACATTGTCACAGTGGCTCCCACCCAACAAAACAGCAAAACCTCCCATGAAAATCCGTCCACTGCACTCAAAACCAATCATCTCTGACCTATAAAAAAAAACAATAGAAATAAAGAGGCAAAGAATGGATCGCTCTACCAAACCCCTCATCTATGAAGAGACAAACCCTGCTTGGTTTTATAACAGAAAAGTTTCATCCTGGAGTTACATGTCTAAACACACTTATGGTCATTTTTTACACTTATGGAGTTATCTAAGTTCATTTTTTCAGATGTAAATCCACATATAGAGTACTTACTTTTACCAAATTGCATAAACACTGAATTTGCAAATAAAATAAATTTGTAAACGAGAGAATTTTAAAATGAATAGATTTTGGAATGCAAGGTACTTTGAAATTCTTCATCCAAACACACTTATGGTAAAAAACACAATATATCCAACACCTTAAAGTCCAAAACCAGATTGCTAATTCTGTAATTATTTGAAATGGTTGATCTCTGGATTTATTCAATGCAAACTTACTTGCAAACTAATGAAATTAAGATTGCCCAAAGGCGAGTTTACTCCTAAGAATTTGACGGTACCTTAGTTAGCATTTCTCAGGCCAGCTGACTAGAGATCCTTTTGGGTAAAATCTTTGTTATAACTAATTCCAGTGAGTTAAATTCTTCTCCATGGTGGAAAGTGAATCTTCTTGAGGTCCCTCAAAATGGTTAGCTCACAAAATACTGTGAAAGAATCACATCCTAAAATAAGCACTATCAAAATAGTTTTAATAGATTCGTAATTTAAAGAGTGACATAAAGTTCAATAGATTCGAAATAAGAAACAGATTGGAGTCACATAGACAACTTTGTATTTTAACCTTGACTACGATATTAATTGCATTAACTCTGATCAAATTAGTACACAGAACATTCATTAAAAATACTACTTAGATCCTCAAGTTGCTAGGCTTACTTTCCAGATGAAGCGAGGCACTAAAAGTGAATTTTTGTTGCAAAAATAAGTAGTAGCCATATATTTTTGTCATATCAGTTTGGTCGTGAAATATCAGAGAGAAGATGTGAGACTGACCCAATTTCCAGGAGGAGGAGAAGAAGGTAATCTAGAAAAAGCACAGAGAGAGAAATTGATAGGTAAAAGTAGAAAGAAGTATATCATGCTGGAAACCCTGCAAGTACACAAACAGCAAACACACATTCATAATGATCAAGAAAAACAGTGGAGTAACCTTGATACCGTCATGATCTTTACTGCTGAATCTCAAGCCATTAGCAAAGGCACGCCGACTCTCATGCACAATTTCATTTAGAAGCACTTCCCTTTTTCTGCGATCAAAAACTTCAACTGTCCATCAGTGGTACTTCTAGCAGCAGACGAAATAGCTTCATTGCCTGGAGAAGAAACGTAGGCCTTGTACGAGGGCTGGACTCCTTGCCCAGGTATATGATGGCCTTCGACTAGATAATTCCTTTGGCTGGAGCTATTACTTACAGACAGGTATGATGAAATCAGGCAAAGCTGGAAATGACATATGAGCAAGAAGGGACGTTAATGAACTACCCTCCTGCTTGGCTTCATAAAATCTAGACCTTGTGTTAGACAGAGCATGATCCATGCGTTCAAGTCCAGTAGTACCACTCAAATGCTGCACCTTTTCCCTCGGAAGTTTCAGATCTCTGGTCACCTACGTCACGCCATCACCAAGATGGTTTCACGACAGTAAAAATATTGAAAAGAGGATCATAACGCTTCCTAAGAACTAGTAACAAGCAATCATACCTGCTCTCGGATAGCCGAAGCACCAGCAGTAATACCACGATAGTCTCCTTCAGAAGTAGGCTTGCAAGCCTGCATCACAGAGGGCTCCAGCTGACACGCAGCTCTCATCAAGTCCTCTTCTAACATTCTAGCATCTTTGACCTTCCACACCACAAAGTGATACAGGTAAGAGCACCATGCTCTATCAAATTCTTTTAGCTGATGCGTGAAACTCAGTCGCCTTGGAGATGAGGAGGTTTGTTCCTGTTGAGGAGCCCGAGTGTGGTCAACTAACATTATCTTAATCAGTAACTCATACTCTCGAATGAAACATTGTGCAGACTCTGCAAGAGCAATCTCTCTCCTCCCTTTAACACTGAAAACTTCAGCTGAGTGTCCCAGTATCATGTATGCACAGAGAACAACTCTAGGTGGGTACCTTGGTACCTTGATCTCTATGATTTTTGTAGCATAAGCCGTGTTGTCCCTATGGCCTGGGGAAGTAATGTGTTTAAGAAGATGATCAATATTCTCGAAACTTGATGGATTACTGATACAGGTAGTATCATGTTTGAGTGTGATGCAGCTCTCAATCCGGTTAAGTAAAGCCATAACAGCTTGAATCGTTGAAGCTGACTCCATTTGAAGAGCAAGCCGCTGAAAGGGCATTAGCTTAACAGATTCTTCATTGATTTCTAAAGCTGCATAAACTTTGGCCAAGGCGCAAGTATTTCCCTTTAGTTTCAAAGAACTCTTCGAGTACCTGACTAGACAACACATTTTCAATAGTGACCAAGAAGAAAACAGGAGAAGAGGAAGGAGAGGGGGAGGGGCTTAAGTTGAGTCTGAAAGAGGGAGCCCTGAGACTTCCAGCTTCATAGTGCCTAATGCTAACAATCGCGTGTATCTTTCCAGAAAAGCCAATAATGTAACACAAAAGTCAATTAACTGGTTTTTGCCAACAATTCAACCATGTACTTGTATGAAGAGGTCATGTGAGGTCAGTGCTTAATTTCTTGTGCAATAAAAAAAGAGCAAAAAAAGAGAGACAATCCACTACCAACGTTTCTTATTGAAGCAAGGGACGCTACTCCTCACCTAAGAAGCATTGACACCTCATATAGGTCGAGGTATGGTGTCGGACACGTACCGACACCTCAAGCACGTGTCCGACACCTCTCAGCGGTGTCCAAATTTATCAATTTATTTTTAATTACCAGACACCGTGTCGGACACCTCTCGAGGAAGTGTTGGACACCTTTTGAAGAAGTGTCCACACATATGGGGCCAAAATGCAATATTTCAAAGCTATTTTAGGGTCAGTTTGTAATGATTAGAAATGAACTTTTAAGCCCTTAATCAGATTGACCCAGCAAAAGGTATCCTTCTTCTTTCTCTCTCATCTCTTTCTCTTTTTCTTTTTTTTTGTTATCAAAAGCACCCAAGCTTACCATTCCAGTGGAAGATAGGTCAACATATCCGACCTCATTTACAGACCCCTCTGGCTAACTATGACCTCTCCTTCATCCTTTGGTCCCATGTCTTTTTTTCCTTCTTTCCTGTTACTGTTGAGACTCTAATCTTGGTACTATTAAGACATTCGGCTGCTTTCTTGTTATCGATCTTTTTTCTTGTTATTGTTGAGACTATTTCATATTATCGTCTCTCTTTCTCATCTGTTTTGAACAAAATTTAGCTACTCCAATTGATGTTTATTCTTATTATGTGTTTAGTTTACATTTGTATATTTACATATGTATATATATATATATATTCATACAATAAATATATATTAGGAAATTCAGCGGTGTCCTACGGTATTCAAAATCTGATTTTTTGAAAATTGCAGTGTTCGTTGTCCCAGTCGGTGTCGGATACGGTGTCCATGTCCGTGCTAGCTCCTCACGAACTCAGTATGCTATGTGGCCATTGGGAAATTATACACTTGCAGAGGAGCACAGTCCCATGCATATATACTTTGATAAGCAATTAAAGGCTATCGTCCAATTCTTTCTTATGGTGGGTGCAGACACAAATTTCGTACATACAAAATAATGCGACAGATAAATGCCACAAATGGTATTATGTATATTTAGCATACGAATTGTGTTGAATCAAAGGTCTAGTAACGTAGTCCCAATTTCAATGAGACGATCTTCCTAAAATGATGTGAAAAAGATAGCAGATTTGTGACGTTGATTGGAAGGCCAGGCAGCGTGATCACTAATGTGACAGCCCGATTCTTCTGAGTTCATGTAGAAAGACAACAAATTTGATGCCGATTCGAGGGCCTTGTGGTGTGATCCCGAATAAAAAGGTAATATGTGAGATTTCTGGCGAGTGATCACCTTGAAATCGAAGGTTTGAGGCTTTCTCTTGACACTAGAGCGAAAAAGTCATGCAGAAGACCTCTTTTCTATGTCAAAAGTTTGTCGAGAACAAGGCACAAGATCCTAGAAATGTGCCTACTTTTTGTCGTAGGGGTCAATTACACTTGTCCCTGAGATTAGGGTCAAATACACGTTAGTACCTTGAAACTACCACAAACTCTCACTTGAGGGTCTTAAAGTTTAATTTTTACACATAAGGGCCTAGAACTCCAAATTTGCAATAAGTAAGGGCATCCGTTTAAATTCCTAACGGTTTAGCCCTTTCCGTCAGGGGCAGTTATGGGAACTCATATTTGAAAAATCTCCTGGGGCTAAAAAAATAATAAAAAAAAATTCAAGAGAAAACATAGGGCTGAACCCGCCCGCCCTCCCTGCCCGACCCACGCGTGACCCACCCGCGCATTTCTTCCTTTAACAAGCCAGTATTCATCCTAGACCCATAACCCGTTACCCGACCCATCCACTGCCTCTCTCTCTTACTCTTCCTCTCTCAACCCTAATCCCAAAAAACCCTGATATCTCTTCTCCCCGCCGCACCCCTTGGCGCCGCCGCCGCCCCTACAGCCTCACTGCTGCTCCTCTCTCTCTTCCCTCCTTCATCATCCATCGCCCTGCCTACCGGCATCCCCACACCGCCCCATCGCCAGTCCCAATCCCCGTCGCTGTTCTCCCTCTCTTCCCTCCATCATCCCTCGCCCTCCCTGCCGGCAGCCCCACGCTGCCCATCGCCGGTCCCAAGCCCCGTCGACGTTCTCCTTCTCTTCCCTCCTCCATCATCCCTGGCCCTCCCTGCCGGCAGCCCCACGCTGCCCATCACCGGTCCCAAGCCCCGTCGCCGTTCTCCCTCTCTTCCTTCCTTCATTATCCCTCGCCCTCCCCGCCGGCAGCCCCTCGCCGCCCTCCCAAACTATCCTCAGCACACTGGAAAATTCTTTCGCTGCCACAAGGATGACTATGGTGCGATCACGGTACAAATCACAAGAATGGCTTTGGACTAAAAATCACATTCTGGCTTTGAGGATTGGGGTTGAATTGAAATATGTTGTCTCCATATTTGGTATGAGTGAAACAATGCCAATTTTAGGGTTCCAAATTAGGTTCTAAAAATCAAAGGATTTTACAATAAAAAATCAAATGAGTTCCCAAAAATGCCCCTGACGGAAAGGGCTGAACCGTTAGGAATTTAGACGGATGCCCTTACTTGTTGCAAATTTGGAGTTACAGGCCCTTATGTGTAAAAATTAAACTTTAAGACCCTCAAGTGAGACTTTATGGTAGTTTCAGGGTACTAACGTGTATTTGACCCGTAAAATTACAGTAAAGGATACAAAGTTTGAAGAGGTAACAACTTTAAATTTGTATCGACAATGTCCATCCATCGTTGACCCGTTGAAAAAGTGTGTTTTTTTATGCTGATATCATGAATACGTATTTTTGAAATGTCAATACTACCCTTTTACAGTATCAAAATTCAAAAATTTTAAACACTGATTTTTAAATTAGGGTTCCAAACCCTAATTCCCTAATTTCTCTCTCTCCAACCACCACCATGGCACCACCTAAACACCACCACAACATCACCAACGCATCACTACAACACCACTAATCACAACGCACCACCCTAAAGACAACTACCATGACACCATCACCACCAATCGGCACAAACACAAATTAAAAGAGTAGCTAATTGTGTGAGAGAAATTCTCCATATATTGACATTAAGAAATCTGCAAAACATATATACACCTAATTGACATCTAAATAAGGAAGAGAAGACCCCTAAATAAGGAATAACTAAATTACAGTGATAGCTATCAATTAGGGTGCTAACTCCTAGAAATTAGGTCCTATTTACAGTAATAGCTAACAATCTGGAAATTCCAACACTTCCCCTCAAGCTAGTACGTATATGTTGACCATTCCCAGCAGTTTGCAGTTTATGTAGACTTTTAGTTAGGACATCAGTTGTTTGTTCCCTGGTAGGAACATGCATCAAATACACACTTCCATCATCAATCTTTTCCTTGATAAAATGGCGATCCACCTCAACATGTTTGGTTCGGTCATGATGGATTAGGTTCTGGGCTATGTTAACAGCAGCTTTGTTGTCACAATACAATTTCATAGGCCAGCTCTTTATGATCTTCAGTTCACTTAGTAATCTCCTTAACTAAATACCTTCACAGATACCATGCGCTAATGCCCGAAACTCAGCTTCTGCACTACTCCTCGCAACTACCGGTTTCTTCTTACTTCTCCAAGTTACTAGGTTCCCCCAAACATAGGTACAATAGCCAGATGAAGATCTTCTATCAACTGAACATCCTGCCCAGTCTGCATCAGTATAAATCTCCACCATTCTATCGTCTCCCCTTTTAAAGAATAGTCCTTTTTTCGGTGTACCTTTTAGATACCTTAGACTCCGTAGACTGCATCAAGATGTTTCTTCTTTGGTGAATGCATAAACTGACTAATTACGCTCACGGGAAATGCAATATCTGGACGTGTGTGTGACAAGTAAATCAGCTTGCCCACTAACCTCTGACATTGTTCACCATCAACATCTTTTCCACCTTCAATATCCAGCTTAGCATTAGGCTCCATAGGTATCTCGGCTGGCCTACAACCCAACATACCAGTATCCCGAAGAAGATCCAGTACATATTTTCTTTGGGAAACAGTGATTCCAGACTTGCTCCTCGCAACTTCCATACCTAGAAAGTACCTCAGTGCTCCAAGATCCTTTAGCTCGAACTCACCTGCAAGGAATAATTTTAAGGTATCTAATTCTCCACGGTCGTCACCTGTAATAATAATATCATCCACATCACTATAATGATGGCACTTTTTCATTCTTAGAGTGCTTGTAGAATAATGTATGGTCTGTTTATGCTTGCTTAAAACCTTTCCTTTTGACTGCTTGGGTGAACTTCCCAAACCATTCTTTAAGAGATTGCTTCAATCCATAGAGAGATTTTTTTAATCTACATACCAGATTACCTTCTCTTTCAAACCCAGGAGGACAATCCATATAGACTTCTTCATGTAGGTCACCGTTGAGGAAAGCATTCTTCACGTCCAACTATTGTAGAGGCCAATCAAGGTTGGATGCCAATGATAGCAGGACTCTTACGGTATTAAGTTTGGCTACTTGGGCGAAGGTTTCTTGATAATCTACACCGTAGGTTTGGGTGAACCCTTTGGCTACCAGTCTTGCTTTATGCCAATTAACACTCTCATCTGCATTAAACTTTACTGTGAATACCCACTTGCAGCCTACGGTCTTCTTCCCTCTAGGCAGTTCCACAACTTCCATGTATCGTTCCTTTTTAGAGCATCCATTTCTTCTTGGTCCGCGATTCTCCACTTAGGATCAGCAAGAGCTTCTTTTATGTTTCTCGATATTTCTATATTAGACAATAGTGTGGTAAAGGCACGAAATGTGGGAGAGTTTTTTTCACAAGAAACAAACTTGGATATAGGATGCTGAGTACATGTTCTGGTTCCTTTCCTAAGGGCAATTGGCAGGTCTAGGTCCACATCTTCAGTCAAATTATCGGAGCCCTTCTGAATGGAATGATCAGTGCCATCTTGATGAGTGTAATCATCAGCTTGCTCATTAGGGCTGGGAATCGGTTCTGACTCTTGACCTTGCAGAGATTTTGGTTTATCACCATTCAGAGGTTGTTTTCTGCGTGAATACACAAGTAAAGGCCAAGAATTTCCCCATGTTTCCAATATTTTCTCTTGTTCAATGAGTGGGATCATAGGTTCAGATTCGACATTGGGCAAGGTAGTTTGTGGTGATGGTTCAACATTAGGCTGGGTAGTTTGCAGTGATGGTTCAGGTTCATGTTCATCCCAAGGCTTATCTTCATCTAAAGTCTCCCCCTGAAGATAAGTTTGGTTAAAGAAAGGTTGAGACTCAAGAAATATGACATCCATATAGACAAAGAAATGACAGTGATGGGGAATAGCACTTGTATCCACGTTGAGTTGGGGAATACCCAATGAACACACTTATTGGATTTTGGATTGAGTTTAGACCGATGTTGTGGCTGGACATGTACAAATGCAGTGCACCCGAAGGTTCTAAGAGGGATGGATGAGACAGATCGGAAGGTTGGGTAAGTTTCTTGGAGTTTTGACATTGGAGTGGTGAATTTAAGGATTTTCGAGGGCATCCGGTTTATGAGATATGAGGCGGTTAGAACGGCTTCTCCACAAATATATTTTGGAACTTGCATGGTGAACATTAGAGATCTTGCAACTTCCATGAGGTGACGATTTTTCCTTTCGGCTACACCGTTTTGCTGTGGTGTCTCGGGACATGAGCTTTGGTGAATGATACCTTTAGTTTGAAGGTACTCTCCAAGAATTGATTGGAAGTATTCTTCTCCATTGTCAATTCTCAAGGTTTGTATGGAAGCATTAAACTGTTTTTTTATCCTTGTGTGGAACAACTGAAATGTTTTACCAGCTTCGACTTTTCTGTGAGGAGATAGACCCAACAAACTCTAGTATGATCATCAATAAATGTGATAAACCATCGGCTTCGTGAAATATTCTTTATGTGAGGACCCCAGATGTCATTATGGATTAGGGAGAATGGGTGAGATTCCTTATATGGTCTAACTGGAAAGGATGTGCGTGTGTTTGGCTAGCTGACAGATTTCACAAAAGAAATGACTCGAATTTCTATTAATAAACAAATCTGGGTGCAAGCGTCTAAGGTAATGGAAATTAGGGTGGCCCAACCTGCGATGCCACAACATTATTAAGTCGTCATTACTGGAAACAGAAGAAAAATTAACGGTTGTTGCTTGCTTCATCATGCAGCCATTGTCCTCAAAATAGTACAGTCCATCGCTTACTCTAGCACTGCCAATCGTCTTCCCCGATTTCAGCTCTTGGATTTCACATAGAGATGCAGAAAATTTAGCATTGCAATTAAGATCGTGGGTCATCTTGCTCATAGAGATCAAATTACATGCCAAGTTCGGAACATGCAAAACCGAGTGCAGAATAATATTTTTTGACAGCCACACTGACCCTTTTCCAGCAACATTAGAGAATGTACCATCAGCTAGTTTTACTCTAGAATTTCCTCGGCAAGGAGTGTATGAGTAGAATAGTGATGAGTTACCCGTCATATGGTCTGAGGCCCCAGAATCCAGTATCCAAGGGCAATTATTTTGAGCGTGAAGTGCAGTACCTTGTGCATAGTGGATGGTTGCAATGTTTTGGTTACCCACAGTTGGTTGACTCAGGAGTTTCTGTAGCTGCTCTAGTTGGGCCTTGGTGAAGTAGACCCTGTTCGTTTCACTGCTAGCCCAAGTGTCTCCATTCTTTTCTTCTACAGTAGCCTGAAATCCTTTTCCCTTGTTTGATCCTCGAGATTTCCAATTGGATGGCTTACCGTGAATATCCCAGCAAGTGTCTCGAGTGTGGCCCGGTTTATTGCAGTGACTGCACCATGGACGTCCTCCTCTCTGCTTGTTTCTCTTATCTCCACTAGACTTGTCAATGGAGGGATTATTCTTTGTGGCTAAAGCCACAGTTTCCATGGGCATTTCACCACTAGTAACAGCCTCTTTTTTTTCTCGAAGCATAACACCCCTCCTGCTAGCTTCACGACGCACTTCGGCAAATGCTTCATTAATGGAAGGCAAAGGCCGACGTCCCAAAATCCTTCCTCTTACTTCATTCAACTCTCTATTTAGGCCAGTAAAGAACTCATACAATCTTTCCTTTTCAAGGTGTCTTTTGAACTTCAGATTTCCTTTAAGATCACCCCAATCAACTTCATAATGCATGTCCAACTCTTGCCAAAGGGTCTACAACTCATCGTAGTACTCGGTGACTTCCAAGTTTCCTTGATGCATTTCTTTTAATTTGTTCTTGATCTCAAATACCTGGGATGCATTCTCAAGATCAGAGTAATTCTTATTGACAGCATCCCAAATAGCCTTGGCAGTCAGAAGGAACAAATAGGTCCGGCTAATGTGCGACTCCATCGAGTTGATCAACCATGCCATGACAATTGAGTTGTTGAGTTCCCAATTGGCATACATCGAATCTCCTAGAGTTGGACGTTGAATCTCTCCAGTGATATATCCCATCTTTCCTCTTCCTTGAATCACCAAGAGGACAGATCGTGACCATTGGAGGAAATTTTTTCCATCTAGTTTGTGACTCGTGATTTGCAAGGAGTTGTCCCCGTAGGATTGTGGTGTCGCTGGTTGCATGACAGCTTCTGACGTGGTGGACGAAGAAGAATCCTTCTCCGCACTTGACATCCCTTCTTAATTCAACGTTAGTTAAATTCAAGGGCAGTAAGGAGAGACAACATAGCACTGCTCTAATACCATAAAAGAGTAGCTAATTGTGTGAGAGAAATTCTCCATATATTAACATTAGGAAATTTGCAGAACATATATACACCTAATTGACATCTAAATAAGGAAGAGAAGACCTCTAAATAAGGAATAACTAAATTACAGTGATAGCTATCAATTAGGGTGCTAACTCCTAGAAATTAGGTCCTATTTACAGTAATAGCTAACAATCTGGAAATTCCAACACAAATGCGTGCACTCACACACATACAGACAAACACATGTAGAGACAAGGAAGGGTAGAGGAATAAAGGTGCGGTCGCTGTGGTGGGGGAATCTGGTGGTTTTTGGTGATTTGCGGTGTGATGTGGCGGTGGTAGCTGGTCCGTTGGTTTGTGATGTGGGCGGCGATCTTACTACTTAGAGGGGGGGGGGGGGGGGTGATTGGTTGGTGCTGCTTGGTAACCGTTGGTTTATGAACGTGTTGTGGACGAAGAGCTCCATCAACCATACGACACAGACACGCGCACACAAACATTCAACAGGTTCCAATCTAGATAGGTAATTTTATGAGACTGAAAGAGCATTTTGGTCGTTGTGCACAATCTGTTACGTATTTAGGTGTTCCATCTAGTCAAAGGATATTGATGATATTTGTCCAAACTAATGAACATGCGTGTAATTGAACGTCAAACTTTCGGGATCTGGGTCAGAGATTCAGAATCTGTCAAGGAACAAGATGCTACACGGTGCCCCTGCCACACTCCAGTAATTGGAAGTTGCGGTAAGGACTGGAATTTAACACAGTGAACCCTTACCATCTTAAGGCATGGGCACATCGATCAAATCGAAGGGACCAACCACACCAAACCAGGGTGTAAAGCGGCTGCCAAAGGTGTCTCAGTGCTAGTGCTGATGTCTAGCCACCATGAAGAAGATTTCAAGCAAAATGTTCCTCCAACCTTAGGCCATCGGATACTTGAGTGCCAAACACCTGTGTACCGATTTCGCATCAACAGGGGACTTTAAACTGGTTGCGAACTATTGGGTATGGCCGTATGGGATTAAATTGGTACTTGGTGGAAGTAAGGATGTGCTAAACAAAGCTCGGACTTATGATACCTCACTGTTTGCTTAAGATCTTTATCATATTATTATTATGGTGTATGCCTTTCGTGAATCATGGTGCCTTGCCAGCAGTGCACTTCGTACTGCGAAAAGGGAGATGTCAATATCGCTTTAAATTTGAAGGCAATAGGCGGACACCCAATAACCGGTGAGTACACGATAAAGTAACTCATAATGTGGAGGGAATTACAGGCCTTGATGACTCCATAGTGCTGGTACTTCCTTTCACTTGTTGTTTCCAATTTATGCTTGTCACCTTATTAGGATTGAAACAGCTTATGCAAAGGACTCTCTACACCATAAGGTTACAGTTTTGTCTTGTATAAATTGGTGGTTTCCTGGGCAAAGGCAGCATAATGACCCATTCCTTGCTGATGCTAGTTTTCACCATGGAGTTTCATCCCTATCAGGCTTTTTGTACATCGAGATCAACAACCTACACAAAATGTCGCCTTCAATTCAAAGAATTGGGAGTTGACACTGATGATGATGAAGAAGTACATTCTGCACCATTTTGGCTACTTGGTTATGCGCTTTTGTCCTTCCCAGTAACTGTAAAAATTACATTCATCCAGAAACCTTCGAAGTAGCCTCCTTGATGGCAAATGGAATAGAATTCAGTTTGGCCATGCCAGTCCTTCCCAGTATTGACAATGGTCTCAATCACGTAGCTACTTTTGAAGAAGGTCCCGGCACGTGTTCAGCTGTTCTTCCATGGCATTACGTTTACGTGTGGATATGTGTGTACTTCGACTTCTATGATATCTCAAAAACTGCCGCATTCCAACCACTCACGTGTTCATACGGAGGTCGATTTCGCAACAAGGCGCATAGCCCAATGGTGGCTGGCGAGATACTCAAAGGCTAGACCGCTAGACGTTGGCAAGCACTTAGGCCCAAAGAACATCCTGACGTGATCTTGATGGGCAGTCCTGCCAGTAGTATGAGAGATGAAGTCTTTGAGTATCTCGTTCGTGCCTAGTCTTCCTACTTGATTTTGAGACAGGAAAATATTTACATGGTGGAGCCGTATAGCCCTCATCGTTTTGCCATTCAATTTGGGTTTGCGAAGACTATCCTTATACTTTGGTTAAGGATATCACAACAGCCACGTTTTATGAGTTGGTTGCACTTGGTGATCCGGCATTTTTAGGGGCCACATTCTAGGATTTTTGTGTCAAAATGGCAAGGAAATGCTCGATTGACTATTTCAAAGAAATGTGATATTTGGCAGGCCGCCACGACAAATGACTAAATCAGCCACAGTATACCCACATCATCAAAAAGTCATTGACATAGCTTCTCTCTTGATAACCCAAGTAATTGAAAAGAGAAGGAAAACGCACTGCACTCTTCTATCATAAAGCTGTCGACTAGTAAAGGTGGGGGCATTGATGGTGACACGTTTGATGTATCTTCAAATGCCAATGTTGTTTCAAGAGAGAGAGAACCAACTAAGGCCACACCGAGTGACAACGTGGTATCAGCTGTTCACTTCCCATGAAATTATTTTGACAAACCAACTTAATGCCACGTGACGCTCTACAATTAGTTCGAAATTTACTTGTCTCTATCCAGAGGCATCGCAAAAACTTAGTGTTACTTCAAAAGGAAAAAATAAAAGCGTTTGGAGAGTTTCTTATGGCACAAAGGGCATCAGCCATGCCAAAGGCCAAAGGCCAAAGGCCAAAGGCCACAGGCACAAAGCTTCAGTCAACGATTTTGCGATTCTATCAGAGATTAGATAACGGCATACAAAAATTGGAAATCTATACCAAAATTCCCTAATACTAGCACCCAAGTTAAGTACTCTGGACAACTATATAAATCCCACTTATTCAGCTTTATATAGTGACAATACTGCGGGGAAAGGGGGGGGGGGGGGGCGCAACCCCATGTGCACCAGAAGTACATAAGGAATTATCAACAAGTAAGAACTCAGAGAAAAGTGGACCCATATAGGACCCTGCCTGCACACAGACCGTCCAACCACGGACACAGTGGCAAAAATAAAGGCAAAAGTCACCCACGAAGTCAATCAGTGCCTTGAGCCAGAAGAAGAGAATGCTCAAGGACATATCATGTAGCTGATGCAAGGGCAACTCCACTTCCTCATAAATGCGTATATTCCTTCCTCTCCAAATGGACAACAGCAGGCACAAGCGCACTGACCTCCTTCTCCTATGGGACTCTCGAGGCACCTCGACCCAAACCACATTCAACAGCCTCCCAACGACTTCGACACAACCGACTAAGATCCAAACAGGCCGAGGAGAACATTCCAAAGCCTACCAGCATCCTCACAGTAGAGACGCAAATGAGAAACCGCTCCCCAACCTGCTTAAACATCATGCACATCACACACCAACTAGTCAAAATGTCCCCTCCTCAAACTATCAATGGTCAAAGTGATTCTTTGGACTGCTGTCAAAGCAAAGACAGCCACCTTGGGCGGTGCAGACCACCTCCAAATCCTCCAACAAATAGACCTTTCTGGCCCAACAGGCAATATAGAGCAATACATTACTCGGAGGATCTTCCAATTTTTAGTTACCATTGAATCTAATAGCTTAAACAAATGTATATCATGCTTAACACTTTTCCGCACGTGCAACCCTCAGATGACATGTGGAGAGACAAACCAAGGTGCTCAATCAAGTGCATAACTAAACAAAATGCACATTGCACTACAAAATTGGGGAACCAGATCAAATCTTAGCTGGGAGACTTGAACCAAAGACCTTGCGTGAACTCTGATAACATGTTAAGTAGCCCTCTACAGTAAAAGTTTCATTTGTTAGAATGTTAATCATGCTTAATGTTAAGTTATCACCTACTCTAAATGCTTGAATTGTAAGATGCGCCAATAATGTATATCATTCTTAACGCTCCCTCTCGCGGCTTCCACGTGGGCAGACAAATCAAGGTCACCATTGCCAAATGCACAAATAACGAGTGAAAACTGCACCATCATAAAGGGTGGACAAATATGCAAGCGAAAAGAATCGAAACCAACACCTTGTCCAAGGAGAACTTGCATACCATGTTAAGTCACCATCTCCTCTAAAAGCTTAAACTATTAGAGAACACTTAAGCTGTTAAAGAAAAGGCCCAACAATGTATATCATATCACACATAACCTTTAAAATTTCCGCTCACATCCAAGCGCCTGATTGCATGTGGAAAGATAAATCAAGGTGCACCACAACAAAGTGCACAAAAAGATAAAGTGCGTATAAAATGAATATAAAGGGAAACCAAATGTGGGCGGGAAGATCTAACCCAAAACATTTTGCAACAAGAGTTTTGATTTCATGTTAAGTTGCGGGTTGCTTTAGTTTCTTAAGATCTTAAACATGAGCCCAACAATGTGTATCGTGCTAAATAGCTTCCACAAAGAATAATCCTCCACCTGGGAAGGAAATGCTACCTCCGCTAACAAAGACAAAAAGGATGTCAGAGGACTCACATAATCTGCAAAACAGGACTCAAAATCCAAACCCAACCTAAACAATTCCAAAAATGCACTCTGTGTGGCCCTCCCCCTTATCATTCATTAAGCCTAGACCTGATCTTTCCCCCATCCCTAGAACAAAAAAAAAATGTGCCCCATGAACTCCTGCCATCCACCAGTAATGCCCTTCCAAGACCCCATCTCATAACAACCCCAAGCCTACCTCAAACAACAAGTGAACTGACCCTGCCAACCATACCATTTACCACCCTTCTCCGCATGCCCTCTCCCACCCGGAATATCTCCACAGCCACCTGCCTGAGAGAGCTTGATAAATAGCTGGAAGAGCTAAAAGTCCTTCAGGCCCAAACTACACCTAAAATTCAGGAGGACACCACTGTACTCTGATCACCAAATGATGTTCAAAACCTTCTTCATTGAAGGGGTGATTGCATCAAATTTACAAACTTGTGAGATGTCTGATGATTGCACATTCAGAAACAAAAAGCAATACTCGTTCCTTGGTAGCACAAAAACGGGGACTTCAGCCTTGCGCAGTCTTCTCCATGTTGCTCAACATCGGTCAGATTGTTAATAATGACAATTTTCTCTCTTGCAGTTCTGCTTTGTGTCTTCGACCAAAAAAGTTTCTTTCTCAGCATTTTGTTTCACATCAGTGTCCAATTTTAAGTCGTTTTACAAAAGAAATATGATCTCAAACTGCTGCGTAAACTACAAATACGTTGTGCTGTTTCTCCATGATCCTTCATGTCCTGGGTACCAAACCGTTTATTGCTATAATATTTTAAACAACTTATGGCCTAATTTAATTAGTTGAGGACTCATATGGAGTTTAGTGCTTTGACAAGTTGCAAATACATGTTCATTGAGAATAGAAGGTATTTGAGGTGATGTTTGGCTATAAAAGTTCTTGCTTCTTTTATTCATCGACGCCGGTGAAAAAGAAAAAGAAAATTTCACCTGCTATCCTCAGCTGCATTGGATTTCTCATGCGAAGATGGCCACAGCGGACATCGAGGGTCCGAGCGCGCTTTGGTTGACAACAATTGCTGCACTTCAAAAGGCCAACGAAAGAAGTCTCATTTGCATTTGATTCAAAACATTGAAAGCAAACGCTTAACGACACATAAGCTTTTTCTCTAAGACTATAGCCGCGTATAAGCTGTATACGCCCAGTTTGGTACATATTAGCCATATAAATGTACGGTTAGAGAAAACGTAGATGCACCTGACGACGTAGATCCGCCTCTTTGAGCCGACTATCGATATCTGTGGCGGTAATTGGTAGACTCTTCTTAGCCTCCAACAGACGCCGGCGAAGCCGCCGCGGAAGCTTGGGAGGTGTAGACACCTCAATCTTTAGACACATTCCGCCGGCGGTGTCCTCCGCCGTCGTCAGTTCCACTTCGGCGTCCATCGGATTGGGGATAGAGGCAAATCTGTCCAGCTATACTTCTTTTCTTCTAAATTACTTCCAAAACTGGAGTGTTAACAAAAATAACGTTGAAGACTATTAATAACTCACAACCGTATGTGGGTACATTATTATTATTATTATTATTATTATTATTATTATTATTATTATTATAAGAGGGTAGCTAGCAAATGATCCCTGTGTTATACACGATGGTCGATTTCTCCCTACACTTTAAAATTAATCACTAAATCTCTCTATATTTACAAAAATTAGGCACCTTAGAAGAAAATCATTAAATTTAACAACGCATGGTCAACACACGCGTTGACTAACGATTTTTTTTATAAATGACAATTTTGCCCATTCTTTTAGGGGTAATTAACTAATGACCCCTTCTATTATATACGATGTGCGATTTCACCCCATCTACTTCAAACTTAACCACTAACCCCCCCCCCCCCCCCCCACTTACAGGAAATTAGACACTTTAGACGGGTCCGTTATGAATAGCGTGAAGTGACCAAAATACCCTTATATCCTTACCCTATTTAAGTTTAAAATTATTCTTACAACTTTTTTTTCTCTCCTCTCAGACTTTTTACTCAATCCCACGTACACACACTCCACGCACACCCAGCGCGCGCGCACACTAAACCCACTCATAGACGCGCACCCACTATAAACATACACACATGCTGCTCGCCAGCGGCTGTGGCGGCAACGTCATCGAGAATCTGGTGCAGCCTCAGCGGCGTGTAGCCGGTCATGGTTGTCACGGGACGCTACTTGGCGTGATGTTACGAATTGGGACAGCGCGACGACGAAGGTTAGACTTGCGATTTGGGGACGTGGTCGTCGATTGTGGTGGCACGGATCTGGACGGATGTGCAGTAATTAAACGTCGATAGTGTGTATATGTGGGGATTGCTACTATTGGTGTTGATTGCGCCAGTCAATTGGAGGCCGATGAAGAAGCCCCACTGGCTTGTAGACGCAAGGCGATGAGAAGTAGCGGCGAGGACGCAACTCGCGACGATGTGTAACCGGACAGTATAAAGTTAGGGGAGTTGGCCGGAGTGGTCCGGTCATGGTGGTTACTACAACACTGATCATGGTAGTTGTTGTACCGGCGATGATATACCAACGGCGATCGTGGTTCTTTTTTTGTAACTCCTTGGTGGTCGGAGAAAAAGACCGGTGGTTGTGGTCAGTGAATGCGCCGATTGTGGCGGGACTGACCAGAAGAGGAAGCGCAGATTGCGGCAATCCCTTGTTTGCGGTGAATCTGGTAGCGAAGAAGGGGGTGGGGGACTGGTCTGACGGGTGTAGGGGGAAGGAAGGAGGGAGGGGCATGGGCAAAATTGTCATTTAAATTTAGGGAAATTGCAGAAACCACCCTCGTGGTTTGGGTTAGTTGCAAAAAGACCCCTGCAGTTTCAAAAGTTACAAGAAGACACCTGCGGTTTAAAATGTGTTGCATCCGTCAAGAAACTCGTCTCTTTTAACAGCATTTGGGGTAAACGTGCCTGGATGGCAAGTAGCATTGCCAAATACCCATTGGAAACTCGTTTTTGCCCTTGGATAGATCTCTTTGACCATTTTAAGGTATGAAACCTCTAAACCCCACCCTTTTAGTATCAATTTCCATTTTCATTTTCAGATTGCATCAATCACAGAAATTATTCATAAGATTTCCTTTTCTTTCTCTGGTGAATCAATTTGCCGCTTCCAAATTTGTAGATCTAGGGTTTTTTTCATTTAAATGGTGGACAAGACTAGGATCCCGATGGGTGATTGGGGCTGGTGGCTGTGGTGCAAGTGTCTGGGCTCGATGGCGGGTTTGGCGATGGAGCAAGATGAGATTGATGGGGGTGGCGGAGCACGGTACTAGCGCAAATAGAGGTTGGTGGGTTGGCGGCGCATGGTAACGGCACAAGTGGAGGTTGGTCGGTTGGCGACGCAAGTTTGTTCCGGCAATAAAGGGATGCCGAAGGTGCACGGTAACGGGGCTGGCAGTACCATAGGTTGTTGATGGGACTGGCGGCACAAGTGGTGGTTGATGGGGCTAGTGGCGCAAGTGCAAATATGTTCCAGCAATGAAAATGCTTACGCTGGCGGTGCACGGTAATGTGGCTGACGGCACCGAAGGTGACGAGGCTAGGTGGTTGCAGATGAGCGGTGGTAGCAGACAGGCGGTGGTGGTGAGTGAGCTATGGTTGGCGAGGGTGACGGCTAGGGTTAGGTTTTGGTAGGATTTGAGAAGAAATTAGGGCTTTGTGGGAGAGATACAAATGAGGCCTTTTTCGTTGAAGGCGACAGGTTCTTTTGAGAGAGTTTGTAAATTTTGGATTGAATGTTAGGGTTTCAGAAACCATACAAGGTTGTTATATACAGGGATAGTTTAGGCAATTTGTTGATTCCGTAACGTTTCTTGACGGATGCAACACATTTTAAACCTCAGGTGTCTTCTTGCAACTTTTGAAACTGCAGGGGTCTTTTTGCAACTAACCCAAACCACGAGGGTGGTTTCTACAATTTTCCCTTAAATTTAACGGTTTCTATATAAGGTGCCCAATTTTTATAAGTGTGGGGGGTTTAGTGGTTAATTTTAAAATGGGGGGAGGGGGGGGAATTGCACGCCGTGTATAGTACATAGGTCATTAGCTAATAAGGAAATAAGGGTATTTTGGTCATTTCACGCTATTCATAATGGACCCGTTTAAGGTGCCTATTTTCTGTAATTGTGGGGGGTTTAGTGCTTAAATTTGAAGTGGAGGGGGACAAATCATACAACGTGTAAAGTAGAGAGAGTCATTCGCTATTTAACCCTTATTATTAGTTTAGACAAAGGACTTTTTGCACATAAAACCCTATAGTTTAAGAGTTTATGCGCATTCCATCTAACTATTTCAATTTTGATGTAATTCACCTCATTATTCATTAATTTGTGCATAATTTTACCAATTTGTGGGCTGAAGTCCAATTTCTTGGACGCCCATTGTTGAGAAAGTAAACTTGGTTTTGAATTGTTGAATGAGTCAACAATTGTAGGCTACTCCTCTTTCTTCATTGTGAAAGCTCAGATTCTTCATGGAGAAGAATAAGCATCGCCTCTTAGCTGTTTCTTAGATGTTTTAACTTCATGCAGGTTCTTAGCTGTTTTGGAAAGCTTGGCCACCACCTCTCCATTTCTTATATAAAGGGACATAGTCCCAATTGTTTGTAACAAGTAAGTTTGAAACGTGGTGTGTGTGAACTTGAATGAAAAGCTCCTAGGAGCTGAGTTAGAGAAGAGTGTTTGTAATTTGTGTGTTAGAAAAAATAATATATTGAGTGTTGGATTTTGGGTTATTAAAACCCATTTTTCTTGGGGCAATTTATTTTTGATTGCCAACAATTGGTATCAAGAGCCAGGTTCTACAAGATGGCATCAATTTCAACAACTGGAGTTCAACAGGTGCAATCAACAATCTTCAGGTTTGATGGAGAAAATAATTTTGCGATGTGGAAACATTTGATGGAGTTACGTTTGAGAAGCGGTGGCTATGGAGAAATTCTGGAGAAAGGCTTTGTTGAAAAAGACAAGCTGACAGATGAAGAAAAACGACGACAGGTATGTGACCGTTCCGTTAATGAAAAGGCATTATTCTTGATATGTCAGTCAGTTCTTGAAAAAATATTTCATGCTAAAACCGCAAAAGATGCTTGGAGTATTCTATTGAAAACATATGAAGGTGCAAATCCAGTTAAACGGACAAGACTGCAGGGTTTGAAAAGACAGTTCGAACAAATAGAGCAAAAAGAAGAAAATATTCATGATTATTTTTCACGAATAGAAAAACTAGTCAACGAGATGAAAAATAATGGTGATGAAATAACAGATAAAGATGTTTTAGAGAAGATTATGCGTACGATGTCAAGTCAGTTCGATTATGTAGTGACAGCTATTGAAGAATCCAAAGATCTTAACACTATGACTCTCAATGATTTACAAGCTTAATTGGAGTCACGTGAGATGTGGATGAATGAAAGGTTACAAAACTCAATGTAGCAAGCATTAAAAGCCCAAGTAAATTTGAGGAATGAGAAGGAGAATACTGCAAGTCGAATAGAGCAAAATTAAAGAGGCCTAAATTTCAGAGGCAGAGGAGGCAGGAATTTTGAATCGCTGCCAGACAAGGAGCACGAGGTAATGAATCCTCTCAGGATAAATCAAATATTCAGTGTTATAAATGAAAAAAACATGGCCACTATCAATCTAAATGCAAGTCGCATGTCCAGTGTCATAACTGTAAAAGATATGGCCATTATAGTAAAGAGTGTCGTGCTAGAAGATTACAAAATAAAGAGAATCACGTTGGAATAGTACATAATGATAATCCAGAAACCTTATTGCTGGCTAGTCATGAAACTAGTTCTAATAATGGTCAGTGGTGGTTATATTCCGGTTGCAGTAATCACCTGAGTGGAAATAAGGAAGTTTTTTCTGATCTAGATGAGTCCTTTCGTTCTTCGGTGAAACTTGGTGATAACTACAAAATTCCAGTTCTAGGGAAAGGGAGGATTGCTATTAAAGTGAATGATGGGTCTTCAAATTATATTTCTAAAGTATATTATGCTCCTAGTATTTGTCAAAATCTGTTGAGTGTGGGACAACTAGCAGAAAAGGGCTATGATTTGTGTTTTAACAAGCACGGATGCACTTTGAGTGATACAAAGAAGGGCATGATATTAAAGACAGAGATATGTCAACCAACCATTTGTTTCTGACAAATATTAATTATGATAATTCTTCTTATTATAGTTCTGTGATTATTGATAATAACTGGTTATGGCATGCGTCTTGGGCATTTGAATTTTGGAAGCATCAAGTTCCTTGCAAATAAGGAATGGGTTTTGGGCTTGCCAACTATTCAAGTTTCTGAGTTTGTGAGCCCTGTGTTATGTGGAAGAAGCATAGAGATCCATTTTCTATAAGGCAACAATGGAGAGCCAAAGGTCCACTTGAGCTTGTGCATTCAGACTTATGCTATGTGGAAGTTCCATCTAATGGAGGTAGCAAATACTTTATTACTTTCATTGATGATTTCAGCAGAAAGGCATGGGTCTAATTTTTGAAGCAAAAATCTGATGCATGCGAAGTACTTAAGAATTTTGTGGCATATGTTGAAAAGTGAAGCGGTTATTCTCTTAAAACTTTGAGAACTGATAGGGGAACATAATATATTGTTTTTTATGATTACTTAAGAAAGCGTGGAATTAAGCATCAGTTGACGGCCAGGTATACTCCTCAGCAAAATGGAGTGGCAGAAAGGAAAAACAAAACTATCATGGATATGGTGGGAAGCATGATGCATTGTAAGAAATTACCTAAAAGTTTTTAGGCGGAGGTCGTGGCTTGTGCGATTTATATTTTTGAACAAGTGCCCTGTTAGAAGTATTCATGATAAAACTCTACAAGAAGTATGGAGCGGACAAAAGCCTAATATAAGTCATATGAGGGTATTTGGTTAGAGATGTCAAATGGGCCGGGCGGCCAGCGGCCCGGCCCGAAAAAGCCAGGGCTAGCCCGGCCCTCTTGTGAACAGTAGTGGCCCGCAAAAATAGGGCTTTGGGCATGGGCTTGGACCAGGCCAGAGTTTTCAAGAGAAAGGCCCGGGTCCGGCTAGGCCAGAAAAAAGCCCAAAAATGGCCCGTTTTTAGGCCCGGTTCTGGCCTAAACACACAAAAATTAAACTCATTTCCTAGATAGTCATTTCGAACAGATACAAGATGTGGCTGAGAATGCTACAAACTACTCCACAATATTGGAGCTGACAATTAAATGGGCTATCCATCAAAAAATTCTTAAGACTAGGAGTTTCAATTTGTAGAGCTCTTCAGAAGCTTTGTTTTTAAGTATAATTAGCTTGACAGGAACCTGTAAAATTAATCATGACTAGTCGTGCCAACCAAAATTTACTCATTATACTAACACCAACTTACACAGCGTCTTTTATATGTCAATTAAGTGACCCCAAGCAACAAAGCAAATAACCTATGTATTTGTCTAAAGCTGTGCCTAAACAGTCTATAGTATACTCAAATACTCGAAAGATTTTGACAAAATTGTTTCTCTGATATGGGCCTATCTCAAAATCTATATAATCTTTTGCACAAGAACCACCAAAATGTAGACTCAATAAATTTCCTTCTCTAGTCAAAAACAATAAATGTTCCATCATTTAGCACGACGAAGTTAATAAGCAAAACTATTATAATGGATTCACCTATACAGCTCAAAATGACCTACTAGGTATAGTATAGGCCTCAAGGGTGAGAATATTTACAAATGTCAGTCATACACCAGGATCACAATTAAGGAAAAGAACTTGAAAATCCAGACATAAGTGATCCACCTGAAGATTCAAGCATACATTAGATAGGGTAAGAAATAGAAATAAAGAAGTGGTAGACAACTTTTATGCATATGCTTTATGAACTACATTACCATATAATAGGCAAATTTGATGTATTCTTGTTGGCCATCGATGCAGGTAAATAACAAGTAGTTGGGAACTAAAAACAAATTTTGGGCCCGGTCCGGCCCAAGCCCGGCCCTAAATATTGGGCCTAGGGCCAGGGCTTGGACTGGGCCCATATATCCCAGATTTCAGGCCCAGCTCGGCCCGTTTTCCAATCATCAGGCTCGGCCCGTTGGGCTGGGCTGGCCCAAGCCCGGCGCATTGACATCTCTATATTTGGTTGTATTGCCTATTCACATGTACCTGATCAGCTGAGATAGTTTGGAAACAAAGGGTTACAAGCTATATAACCCAAAGACTAAAAAGGTGATTATCAGTCGGGATGTTACTTTTGACGAAGATGGAGTATGGGATTGGTCAGAAGAAGAAAAGAGATCGTCGCCAATACCAGTATTCATAAACAACAAAGTAAAAAAAATTTATCAAATAGGTGAGCCATCTTTTCCTCCAGTTCCCGAAGAGTCATCCCCACCTGTATTGCCTTTACTTAGACACTCGCAACATGATCGTCATCCGCCTGCTTATTTACAAGATTATGAAGTCGGTGATGATCATGATCCTGATGATGATAATGAGGAAGATGTTGCCCATTATGTTTTGTTTGCAGATTGTGATCCAGTAACGGTCGAGGAAGCATCTAATGATGATCGTTGGATTAAAGGAATGAATTGAGAAATTCATGCCATTGAGAAGAACAATACATGGGAGTTAACAACTCTACCAAAAGGAAAGAAGTCAATTGGAGTCAAATGAGTGTACAAAACAAAGTACAAGCCCAATGGTGAAGTGGAACGCTATAAAGCGAGGTTAGTGGCAAAAGGATACAAGCAAAAGCCAGGTATTGATTGCTTTGAACTATTTGCTCCTGTTGTTAGATTGGATACAGTTCGTATAATCATTTCTTTAGCTACTCAAAATCACTGAAAAATATATCAAATGAATGTCAAGTCTGCATTTCTAAATGGTATACTTGAAGAAGAAGTTTATGTTTGAGCAACCACCAAGTTATGAGAAGAAAGGAGAAGAAGATAAAGTTTACTGGTTAAAAAGGGCTTTATATGGTCTGAAACAAGCACCGAGAGCGTGGTATACTCGTATTGACACTTATTTTCTTGATCATGGTTTTCATAAGTGTCCATATGAACATACTTTGTATGTTAAAACCAACAAGGATGGTGACATTGCTATTGTTTGCCTTTATGTGGATGATTTAATCTTTACCGGCAACAATTCGAAGTTTTTGTCAGAATTCAGGGAGGATGTGATTACTCAGTTTGAGATGACAAATATATGGTTGATGTCTTACTTTCTCGGCATAGAGGTGAAGCAGACAAACAAAGGCATATTTATTTCACAAAAGAAATATGCAGGAGATATTTTGAAGAAATTTAAGATGAAAGCCTGCAATCCAAATCTAATACCAGTTGAAGAAAGGTAAAGCTCGTGAAAGATGGAAGTGGTGATTTGGTTAATGCAACAAATTTTAGGAGACTTGTAGAAGCTTAAGGTACTTAACATCAACTAGACCTGACGTTGTCTATGGAGTTGGTGGGATTGTAAGCAGATTTATGAATTCACCGTAACAGTCTCATTGGCAAGCTGCAAAGCAAATTTGTGATACATTAAAGGTACACTTGATGATGGTATATTTTACTCTAGCTCCAATAACATTGAGCTAGTTGGATATACAGATAGTGATTGGGGTGGTGACACTGAAAGACGAAAAAGCACTTTAGGAAATGTATTTTATCTTGGTACGGGAGCAATTTCTTGGTCTTCAAAGAAACAACCAGTAGTGGCCCTTTCAACAACGGAAGCAGAGTATATAGTTGCAACAAGTTGTGCTACTTAAGCAGTTTGGTTGCGGAGAATGCTTAGTGAATTACAACATCAACAAGATGGTCCTACAGCGATTTTCTGCTATAACAAGTCAGCAATTGCTTTAACAAAACATTCGGGGTTTCATGGTTGCAGCAAGCATATTGATATATAACATCACTACATTCGAGATTTGGTGAAAGACGAAGAGATCGTAATTGAGTATTGTGTATCAGAAAATCAAATTACAGATATCTCTACGAATCCGCTTAAAGCTGATTTATTTTTCAAGTTGAGAAAAATGCTCGGAGTGATCATAAAGTTTAAGGGAGGATATTGAGAAAGTAAACTTGGTTTTGAATTGTTTAATTGTTGAATGAGTCAACAATTGTAGGCTACTTGTCTTTCTTCATTGTGAAAGCTCAGATTCTTCATGGAGAAGAATAGCCACCACCTCTTAGCTGTTTTGACTTCATGCAGGTTCTTAGCTGTTTTGGACAGCTTGGCCACCGCCTCTCCATTTCTTATATAAAGGGACATAGTCCCAATGTTTGTAACAAGTGAGTTTGAAACGTGGTGTGTGTGAACTTGAATGAAAAGCTCGTACGAGCTGAGTTAGAGAAGAGTGTTTGTAATTTGTGTGTTAGCAAAAATAATATATTGAGTGTTGGATTTTGGGTTATTAAAACCCGTTTTTCTTGGGGCAATTTATTTTTGATTGCCAACACCCATTAATCTTTGAAGGGTAAAATTGTCACTTCAACTCTTTTTTGCCCAAGTCATCTCACCTTTTCTCAACACACACCCCAGTACCCAACCCCCCCACTTAAACCTTCAAATCCCCCCACCACAACCTTACCCACCTAATGAGACCACCACCGTCTGCACCCAACCACCACCGTCTGCACCCAGCCACCTTATATCACACATCTCTCTCTCTCTCTCTCAGCATATTCACTCACCTGAAAAGCACCACCATGATACCCATTTTGCCGCCACCACCAACAATACTACACACAATTGCGTCGCTGCCAGTAAGCAAGAAACCTCACCATCCACAACCAAATCAAATCCTCACCACTGCCACTGATGAACCCTCGTACCACATACCACAATACCACTGACCATAAATACTGCTATATACACATAAGTTTGAATTCTAATCCCTAAAAACCCATCTTGGATCCAAATCACACTGAATCTTTCTTGGTCTTGTTTAAGCAAGTTGCATACTGGTGGGGAGTGATGGTGTTTAAGATGAGGTAGGGATATTTGAAGTTTGTTCACCATTTTCTCCCTTTTCTCCTTAAAAGGCTCAACACAAAACATCCATGATTCATGGCCACCAAACTAGATTTGCCCATATTTGATAACAACTTTATGATCAAGGTATATTTGCTTAAGTTCAGTAAAAATGGCCTTTAATCCCTACCCGAAGATTCCACCATTTTGCATGACAAAGCAAACCACATAAGTACATCAATTTGGAGTGGACAAGGAACATATTTCATTTTATGATTAATTTTTAAATTTCAGCCATCAATATTGTATATTAGTTTTAAATACACTTTGTTATTTTGTAGGAAAGAGAGACACGCACTACGGTAGAATTAATATGTTCATGGACAGTAGAAACTGCATATATATAAAAAATTTAGTGACATGGAATGGGATTTGGGATATTTACCTATGTTGATCGACGTTTCTTCTACCTGGTCGTTCTTTAACTTGTGTTGAACACTGGAGAAGTGGATAATTTTCACTTCCTTCTTGGATCTTGGAGATGATAATAACTTTAGGAGATGTCGGGTTTACCTTTGGATTACCAGTTTTCGAAGGCTAATTTTTTGGGTAACATTGACGGCCCAACTTAAGAGATATGTGAGGGAGAACCTTTGTCCTATATCACATGATGTGTTTGGCAGCGGCGACATAAAATTAAAATGGTTATTTGAGAATTGTCAGAAAATTTAACGGATAGGGACGTGTGGTTGCACACAAAGGCATATTTTCTCTATGTGAGGGTGGTTCTATTTCCATCAACAACTAAGAACATAGTTCGAAGTATTTGACTCTTTAGGAGAATATGAACGAGGTTGGCAACTATGCTTGGGCTACAAGCAATCCTCTATACCTGTATTGCGCTTTTCACAAAACGAGGACCAACTGTAAAGCTACATGTGCATGTCTTTCAATATTGCAGATATATCATATCACCCATTTTCAAAGTGTTCTTTATTAGTCATTTCACAATTGATATATTTTTATCCATGCTTCACCTTATTGTGTTTTAGTCAGGTATGGTCTTATGAACACATAAGTGTCGGGCACCCCGACACTAGACTAAAAACCCAAAAAATGTGGTTTCGGTTGCTTGCGTGGAAATATAGTCGAAAGAAAAGCCACAATTCAAGAAGAGAGAACCGCCATCATGATTTGATCTTTTATCTATGAGAGTTTGACAACGTGCAAGCAAGTCAACTTCCTTGGCAGCCATATGAGAAATTGAATGACAAGTTGTACGATAAGCTTCCAGTTGTGATCTCTTTGGTTGGGTGCTCTCTCAGCTGCAACTCAATCTATTGATCCATTGGGATATCACAGAGTGGCATCTAGCGGTTCGCAAGATGCGACAGTCTGGTTGCCTGCAGGGGTTGCCAACGGATGCCCCTGACATGAGATCTAACAGGAACTTATAGACACTGATGTCCGAGCAAGTTGATTGCATATGTATAGAGATGAGATTATTTTGTGGCTATCTTGGCAGGACACATTTGCAGGTATTATGTTGGAGTCCCACCTGGGTATAAGCATCTAGCAATACCACCAATGGTGCCAGCGCATCACTCGAAAGAGAATAAATCTGTGTTATGGGCCATACGAGAAATATCAGCCAAGGGGTATTATTGATCATCGAGTTGCCTTCAATCTCGTAACTTACCTATTTCAATTCCATTACCTTTCCTCAATTATGATCTTAAGCTCTTTAAGAGTACAAATTATCTTTCTTTTTATAGGTTGACTCCATCCTCGTATTTTACTAGAAGTTGACAGAGCGTAGAGATTTTTCATATGCGATGGTAGCGGATCTCCTTGCCTAGGCTAAGATGTTGAAGCATAGGTGCGGAGAGTTTATGATCACCTACAGGAGGTAGACTTTGGGTGTAAATGAAGGAACTGATGATCTTGGCGAGATGAGTCAACCATCATTTGAGCTGTTTAGGGAGACAGGTGATAGAAAAGAATCCCAAAGTTAAGTCACTCAAGAGGCAAAGCAGTCCTATCATCAAGCGTTGGGGTATACCAAAAGCATGGAGTGACTCAGAAAAAATAAACCCCGCGTTGACCCTAGACCTTGTATGTTAAAGGGCATCCCTTAAAACCCCCCAAATCGAAAAAGAATAAATATGTTCAACAATGATGGTTTACGGAGATGCCATCACGATTCTATGTACGTTGGATCCTTGGACAGTTGAAATGATGCAAGACCGGCCAAAACAACACGATGGTCACTATTGTGCTGTTAATATGCTCAAGTACATGGATTACTTAGCTTTTATGGAAGATCTCACCACGACGAATTGGTCTCCGAGAGATGCACTGACCTTTAGATATATGATAGCTCACGAGCTTAGAGAGGGTGTAGCTAGGGTTCTTCTATATTATTGATGTAATTGATGCTTTTGTATGTTTAACGCTCTTAATTGTGATGAGTTGTATTGCTCTTGTCATTTACTAATTTTGGTTTATTGTGAGAATTATTGAATTAGATTGGATTGGATTGTTGGATAACTGAATTGGTCTTGAGAATTGTTGGATTATTCGGATTGAGAATTCTTGGATCAAATCGAAGTGCTGGATTGTTTGATTGGTTTTTACTGTGAACATGTATAGGTTGGCACAACAAACAAGAAATATGTTAAGGTTTGGCATTAAAACAAAGGAAAACAACTTGGTTTTGTAAAGGTTTAATCTAACTAATACTCTTAGTGGTGTTAGGAAGCACTCTCTGAATCTCCTAAGCGTTTCATGATTGTTCTCAGCATCTCCACTGCTACAAATAGAACTGATTAAGAAATGGTCACAGCATTTTGGCCCACTAAGAGCTACTAACAGAAGCGGTTAGAGCGCTACTAACAAAATCGGTTAGAAAAGGCCCAACTTTTATTGATGGATTCTGCCTGCTTTTTGCTCACCTTTTCAAGTTGGGGCTTAAAAACTGGATCTTTTGAAAAAAATTGCACATAAAAGGTGAATTAACATTACAAATTACAATTGAAAATTACAAATTGCACATTATAAGTTAAAATCAAAGTTTAAAATGCATATTACAAGATCTTTTTATGCAAATTTCAAGTTACAAATCAAATTGCACATTACAAAGCAACCTTAACACTCTTCATCATCATCCTCGTCACGTACACCATCAGGTTCGATACCCAAAGATTTTGTAGTGGTTTCTCTTGTCATGATCAGTCATTTTATTACACAAGGCACACTTTTAAAGTCATTTCTGACCCGTTGCATCTTCAATCGAACTCTTCATCCTAGTAACTCGCTTTCACCCTTTTGTTTGAGAAAGAACTGGATCCAAATTATCTCAATTGTTACCTCCATCATCACCATTCCAACACTTGGTTGTGAACCAATGACCAAAGCTCTAGTGGCTGGAGTGACTCGAGTGGGTAGAGTATCTTGAGTCGGGTATTGCCACCTTTAAGTGTGTCAAATTGGCCTTCTCCCTTTTGGCAATATCAACTAGATACTTGTACCCATCCATTGTTGAAGTAATGTCGAAAGGTAGACCATTCATAATGTTGCAAAGGTGATTATATCGTAATGTGTCAGACTGCTCAAAATCAAGTATAACATGTGCTGCATAGGGTACATGACCATGTATTTTGTTGGTTTGCATCATCCACCCATCTAAGATAAATTATTTTGGCACTTCACGGGCATTTTTTGAGCTAAATTTTTTACACGTGTCGACAAAGTATACCTCTATGCTCAAACAATTAACAATTGCAATTAACAAATTCATTATGCCGACAATGCGTTATACTGAAATGTCTTTGGTTCTTTGGAACCAAAAATAGAAGATGATTGGCAAAATTTGTCACATTTGTTAAAACATAAACTTTTAGATCAAATCTACAGTATTGATGCAACTTCGTCATTCTAGAGTGATTCGACTTTTAAAGCTCCTCTTGTAATTGTCTAAACATTTCTTTTGTATAGACTTCAGCCGGATGAGCTTCCAAAGGTGAAAGAACTAGTATGCATCTTTCTCTGTAAATAGTAGTGGCCTCTGCTTCCCTTTTTAGAAAAAATTTCTTATCAAAGGATTTGGCATCTCAACTACAAACTCCCTTGTACTTGAGGAGTTACCTACACACCCATCAAAGAAGGAATTCATACCTTCGCTTCTCGAGGTCGTAGTCATTCCAGCAGCAAAAAGCTTTTTGGTGTAAGTCGCAGGTCATTGTGTCTTGATCTCATATAATCCTTTCAACCATTCATGATCGCGCAAAGAGTAGTCATCCATCAACTGGCCCACCCTTCCTCAAACATGTATTGAAATCACTCTTGAACATCAGATGGTTTGCATAAACATTGTGGAGCCGCTCGACATTTTTGTTTCTTGTGTGCCATGTGCACAAGTAAAAGTGAGTACTTGGAAAGAGCTTAGAGATTGTATTTTTCATTGTCAAATCTTGGTTGATGATGATGGTTTTTAGAGGAGTATTGTTGCTTCAAACCATGTTTCAAATAACCACGTGAATGGCTCTTATGTCTAATCTCTAAGTAGAGAAAATCCAAAAAATATTGATTGTTAGCTAGTTGACTCCGGTAAACAGAGCAAAAGGCATAGATTACTTGTTTGTGCAGTATGTGGTGGCAAACATCATGACATTGTCAAAGTTTCAAGCAAGGCTAGAACTAGCATCCACCCAAAGCATAGTACTACTCGTGTTCTCATCATCTAGACAAAAACTGAAATTCTCTTCGAAGGTGCTTAAAGGAATCAAGTGTAGCTTGAGAATCACTCACACCAAAAGCCTCTTCCATTTAGCACAAAGTTCATTTCGAAGGTCTATCTCGTTGGAACTCAATTTGTCAACAATCTTGGCTTGACATGAAAAAAACCACATCATTCTACGAGGTGGTATCTTAGCCTTATCCATTGTAAATATCCATTGACTGTGCGCTAAGCTTATTTTTCAATGAAGTGAACTTGACCAACCTTACTAAGGGTCATCAATTGATGATTATGACTCAACTCAAAATCCATCACAACCCAATAATTTTCATTCTTTCAGTGTATTACATACAATTTGGCCTTACACCTGATACCCAAAAATGTGTCTCTCCTTTTTGTCTCATTTGCCTTCCATCACTAACCCGAACAACCGGAGGCATATGTGGTGCCCCTATGACACCCAAATAGTCAAGAATAAATTTGGTCCATTTTTGACACATTTTCTAGTCATCCTGATTCTAACACCGAAACCAACGTTCTTCGAATATCCTCTATAATATGCTTCAACTTCTTCCAATGTTTGAAAATTTTAACCTTTGTAAGGTGGATCAGAATCTCCACAAAACTTGTTTCCTCTAATTGCTTCCATGTTTTATGTTGAAATCTACAGTGAATAACTTTTATAAATGCTCAACAAGTAAAATGCAAGTACAAATAGTGTTGTGAACTAATATGAAATGAAATGAAAAATAAAAGAAAAAACTTACTATTTAGTGTTGCTACTATGAATTCTCTATTTCAAGCTAAATGCTACAAATTTGGCTAAGGATGTGAAAAGCTTGAAATTGTGGCTAGGGTTTTGAAGGTTGTAGTAAGCTAGGTTTTTATTGAACTTGGAATTATAGCTAGGGATTTGAAGATTGTGGTGACAGAAATGATAGAAGATTGTAGTGGTGGAAGATATTAATTGTACTGATGAATTGGGAATGGCTTAGGGTTGATGGAGGATGAGGAAAGGGTTAGGGGTTGAGAGGGGGAAAGAGAAAGAAAGAGATAGAAGGGAAAAGGAACTGGGTACATATAATTCGTCTAACCACTACTCTTAGGAGCACTTATATGGAACTAGGGACATGTAATTTGTCTAACCGTCACTCTTACAAGCGGTCAGCTGGTACTAAATATAGTTTAGGCAAATTTCACCTGTCTCGGTGGGCACGAGTGGCATCTTGAAAAAAAATATAACCGCTGCTCTGACTAAACGAATTCTAGCAAAAAAAAAAGGAATCTAAGCCATCCAAGATGACATGTGGATGGCTAGATGAGAGTTGGAGAGATAGCTCTCCATCGATGGATATGGATGGCCCCATATATATAACAATCCTTGTCTAACATTGGAGAAATAGTTATTTCACCGTCATTGGGTTGTCCATTAGGGGTTGTGGACGGTTTAGATTATATTTTTAATTAACCACTACTCTTAGTAGCGGTTAGGGGCCCACAAAGCGACAGACGACTCAGAATGGATTGGATTCCTAGGAAATTTGGGGCTGGGGGTGAGGGGAATCCTAACCGCTACTTAGTGTAAAAAAATATCCAATCTAAGCCATCCACAACCACTAATGGACGGCCAGATCACATTTGGAGAAATAACTATTTCTCTACTAGTAGATGTGGGTTGCCCCTATGTGTGTGTGTGTGTAGAACCTGATCCACGGCAAGTGTTGGCAACTTATGCTAAGTTGCCAGCTTGATTTGGCCATCCATCCATCGCGAATGGATAGGCCAGATCGAAGTTTCATTTAACATTTCTCATGGTCCACTACATAATGCAACATACCTTAATTTTGACCAAAATGCCTCTGAGGGATAAAGTGAGTAGGAGGGATTGCAGGCCAAAAGATCGGAGAGGGGAGTGGGGGTGGGCAGTACAGTAAAATTTCATTGTCCGCTAGATCATGTAGCGGGGTGAAGTTTATTCCAAAATAAAAAAAGGAAAAAAAATAAAAGATATTCTGCATCCATAGACTTTATCATCCGCTACATAATGTAGCGGACATGAATTTTGACCAAAATGCATTAAAAGGATTTAATGAGTCGGAAGGAAGCACGTGCAGACTTCACCATGAGCTACATAATGTAGCTGACCGTGAAACTTTACTTACAAAAAAATATATCTACTCCGTTCATCACCCAATAACGAAAGTTTCGTAAGGGGACTGGAGCAGGCTACCATGAGACAAAAGATTTTCTTCCTAAAAAGATTCGATTTGAAACTATTATATGTCCAAGGTTCAACATTGAAATAATTTCAGAGGAGAAGGTTTGAAAACATATTTAGTCTGACTCATAGGGAGAAACGCACTGGAATACCAATACATATGATGCACCTAAATTTACATATGGTAATGTTCATCTCTTACCAAAAACAAGTCATTTATGGATATTATTACGACAGTGTTGCAGATCCTGCCTAATCTCCGTTTTGATTCTCAAGGATCAAGATCAAATGACGGCTCATTCTTCTTCTGTCCTCTAAATTAAAGTTTTCTTCTTCTGTATGTAAAAAGGGAATAAGTATATCATAAATTCCAAGAGGCTTCCTAAAGTGCTTCTTTAGGAGTTAAA